>JAGWEN010000726.1:0-60173 GCA_018703685.1 Orius laevigatus
TTTTGATATTTAGGTTGATATTTAGGTTTAGACGAAAAAATTGGCTCTTATAACCATGATTTTGAGGTTTTTGGCGAAAAATTGTCAATTCAATGTAGATTTTTGAGGTTTTTGGACGAACATTAGCCTTTACGAATTGATTTTGAGGTTTTTTGACTTAAATTAGACTTTACGAATTAGATTTAGAGGTTTTCTTTGACGAAAATTAGGCTTTAAAAATGTTGATTTTGATGGTTTTGACGAAAAATTGGCTCTAAAGATGTTGATTTTTGAGGTTTTTGGACAAAAATTAGAATTAATATATGTTGATTTTGAGGTTTTTTGACTAAAATTAGACTTTACGAACGATTTAGAGGTTTTTTGACGAAAATTAGGCTTTACAAATGTCAATTTTGAGGTTTTTTGACGAAAATAAGGTCTCATAAATGTTGTTTTTGAGGTGTTTGACTGAAATTACTCTTTACAAATGTTGATTTTGAGGTTTTTGACTAAAATTCGATGGTCGATTTTATGGTTTTTAATGAAAAATAACCTTAAAATATTTTGTTGATTTTGAGGTTTTGCTGATATTAAAAAAAAAATCTGGAGCCTGCTGGGGGCAGCTTACCTTAAATTCGACAACTTAGAAATCTAATAAGATGGACTATGATCACTTTTATACTGACTTGATCTCTTTCCTATGGACTTTGACCCCTTTAAAATAAGTAATTTTAATTTTTGTAAACCATAACGACACAAATGTCAAACAAAATTGTATTCCTCTTTCAAAAACGTTCTTTTATCGTAAAAAAAATTTTTCTTTAATATTTTTTAATACTTCCTTTTAAGCCTTTTTTTTTATCTCTCTCAAAAGAAGCTTAAAGGGAATAATATCTTGGACTCGAGAGCTGAAAAAGCTCCCTTGATATTACAAGCTAAGAAAGGAACTAAAAGATTTTTACATGTAGAGAGTCAAATAAATAAAATTGTTTAAGAGGTAGAAAGCAACAGTTTGTAAATTTACTTTCGTTTATTCAAAGGGAATTTATAAGAAAAGAGAAATGTCCTCTTTTTTTTATGAACGTCTGAGAATTCTCACCTTTTCATTCTTACATTCCTTAAGTTCCTTAAGACCCCCTCCACCGTAAACGTTTCACCTCTCAAAATCCCAGAAATTCTTTTTTTTGGACAATTAAAACTTTGTCTGACATCTGAAAATAGGTGTAAGTTCAGTATCACTTACCAAAGTTTCCTTTTCCTCTCGGGACCACGTAAACGCCACAGAGAACCTATGGAAACAGAAACAATCGTTAGTTTCCAGAAAGTTCATTTTAAAACTCTACTTGACTATCTTAAACGCTCCACTGTGTCCAAACAATATAGTTAGAAAAAAAAAATTAGATGTGATGAAGGAAACTTGACTAGAAAGTTCGATAACTTGGTCAACTCGGAGGCAATCGAGATCGTTATATCGTTTGAAAGGTTTCTGAAGTTCTATGATGTCTAAAAGATTCAAATTTCGCCTCAAAAAGACTTTATGGTAATTGATAACCCTTGAGAATGATAGGTTTTGAAAGAAATATTGAAAATATGCAAACCCTCAAGACTAAAAAGTCATGCAGGAAATATTGAGATTCTGCAAACCCTCAAGACTTGTCTTGCAGGAACTATAAAAGTATCCAATCCCCATAGACTAATAGGTCTTGCAGGAAATATTGAGATTCTGCAAACCCTCAAGACTTATAGGTGTTGCAGGAACTATAAAAGTATCCAAACCCCATAGACTAATAAGTCTTGCAGGAAATATTGAGATTCTGCAAACCCTCAAGACTTGTCTTGCAGGAACTATAAAAGTATCCAAACCCCATAGACTAAAAGGTCTTGCAGGAAATATTGAGATTCTGCAAACCCTCAAGACTTATAGGTCTTGCAGGAACTATAAAAGTATCCAAACCTCATAGACTAATAAGTCTTGCAGGAAATATTGAGAATCTGCAAACCCTCAAGATTTGTCTTGCAGGAACTATAAAAGTATCCAAACCCCATAGACTAAAAGGTCTTGCAGGAAGTATTGAGATTCTGCAAACCCTCAAGACTTATAGGTCTTGCAGGAACTATAAAAGTATCCAAACCCTGTAGACTAATAGGTCTTGCAGGAACTATAAAAGTATCCAAACCCCATAGACTAATAAGTCTTGCAGGAAATATTGAGAATCTGCAAACCCTCAAGACTTATAGGTCTTGCAGGAACTATAAAAATATCCAAACCCCATAGACTAATAGGTCTTGCAGGAAATATTGAGATTCTGCAAACCCTCAAGACTTATAGGTCTTGCAGGAACTATAAAAGTATCCAAACCCCATAGACTAATAGTTCTTACAGGAAACATTAAAATCCTGGAAACCACAGAAAAAACCGCAAAATAAATTTAAACGTATGAGCGAAAAGGCAATTTTTCCAAGTAGTCCAGTCAATATATACATTGAACATGGAAAAAATTAGGGCCTCAGGAGGGGCGAAAAACCAAGCTGATTTTCGGTTTTTTGCCTATAAGTCCTAAACTAAGAGTTTTATGACATAACACACTCTATTCAATATTGTAGGGCATACAATTTTCAACAATTTATAACTTAATAAATTTTCCTGTAACCTTACTGCTTATCGAGATACGCCCTATCGAAGTTTGAGAATTTCAAAAAACAGATGGTTTAGGCCCTCTAACAGATGGTTTTGGATCTCTAATAGGTTCTATTAGTTCAATTTGGCGTCTGATGGGTCAGTTCTATGGTTATTGACCATTTTTGTCATGCTGGAACACCTGGGTGGAGGGGGGAGCAGAGGCCAACCTCCCTTTTTTTCTTTTTCCGCTTTTTTCTTTCTTTCACCTTTCAACTTACGTTCTTGAACCTTAATAAATATTGGTAAGTAGTTAAGGTCATAGAATACCATGAAAAATCGTTCCCTTTTAAAGATGGCGGCCGATTTTAAGGGTGCCAAAATTGGACGTCGGAGCATCTATTTTGTCATGATTAAAATTTTAAATACTAATTTTTGGGTCATATCTGACATAAGAAGACATAAAAATCATCGCCATTTGAAAGTGGTTGAGAAGGGGTGGCAGACGGCCAGTGTCAGGCTGACGGTGGATTTCCACTTTAGTAAGCTTTACGGGAGAACGCCAAGTCCTAGAAAGTCCGGATTAGTCTCATTTTAAAGGTAATTTAATTACTAAGGACGAATACCATGAGTCAAATTTCGCTATCTTTTATGGTTTCGAAATGGTCAACAAAAACATAACTTACTTTGTCTAGATCGCGAATTTTTCGTTTCACTGACTGCTTCCAAACCATAAAATAGGGCGTATCTCGATAAGCAGTAAGGTTACGGGAAAATTTATTAAGTTATAAATTGTTGAAAATTGTATGCCCTACAATATTGAATAAAGTGTGTTTTGTCATAAAACGCTTAGTTTAGGACTTATAGGCAAAAAACTGAAAATCAGCTTGGTTTTTTGCCCCTCCTGAGAGTAGCACAGGTTTCTCGAGTTGGAAAAATTAAGAGATTTCACCATAGCCCCGAACAAACTGTAAAAGTTTCAAAAAATCCCCAATTTTTTCCATGTTCAATGTATATCAATACAGATATGTCATGCAGGAAATATTGAGATTCTGCAAACCCTCAAGACTTATAGGTCTTGCAGGAAATATTGAGATTCTGCAAACCCTCAAGACTTATAGGTCTTGCAGGAAATATTGAGATTCTGCAAACCCTCAATACTGATAGGTCTTGCAGGAACTATAAAAGTATCCAAACCCCATAGACTAATATGTCTTGCAGGAAATATTGAGATTCTGCAAACCCTCAAGACTTGTCTTGCAGGAACTATAAAAGTATCCAAACCCCATAGACTAAAAGGTCTTGCAGGAAATATTGAGATTCTGCAAACCCTCAATACTGATAGGTCTTGCAGGAACTATAAAAGTATCCAAACCCCATAGACTAATATGTCTTGCAGGAAATATTGAGATTCTGCAAACCCTCAAGGTCATGCAGGAACTATAAAAGTATCCCCCCAGACTAATAGGTCTTGCAGGAAACATTAAAATCCTTGAAACCACAGAAAAAACCGCAAAATAAATCCAAACGTATGAGCGAAAAAGGCAATTTTTCAAAGGTGTTAAAATGATTTTTATTCCCCTCAGAACCTCCCATTGTTAACGAAAAAAAGGCATTTATGGTAAATTGAAAGGGTAGATTTTTATCTCGCCGAGACGACTCTGAAACCGGAAACACGAAACCTCTTTGGTTTCAATTCGAAAAAGGGGCTTCCATTTGTCGACCTCTGAAAAAGATTTATTTTCCAAGTATGGAAATTATAAGGATTCACGTTTTATTCATAAAAAAAAAGGTTTTAATCAAACCTCAATTGTATTTTAATTGGATATTCACAACAAATTGTATCTTATTGTTTTCGTCCTCCTGGCCCCCTTCGTAAAGGCTAATTGAGGGATACTGTGTTTGGGGCCCTTTGATCAGAGAGCTACTTGGATGAAAATATAATTAGAGCGATACATGGTAGTTAGAAACGAAGGGTTAATTTTATTAAAAGTATAATGCTCAACAGATAATTATTAAATTTTATATGAGAAAATGTCATTTTTAATTCATTATATGTGAAAGTTGTGTTTTCATGAAAAAAAATCGTGGAAACTTATTGTTAAAGTGCCGGTGTGGACATGACACTCTCTTCCCGTTTATAAACCTTTCCCTTCGCCTCCTTGAAAAGCCCTACGTACTAAATGTGGGCCCTTTACGGGACCCCCTTGAAGTCCTGAGTGTTTTCTAGGGGAAGAAGATTCTCTCTCTAAAAAAAAAGTGATGTCTCTGCGCTTATAACGCTGTAGATGTCTACACTTAAGACAGAAATTTAAAATCGATTTCGGATTTTCGGTTTTTTTAGGGGTTTTTGAAAAGGTAAAATATTTCTAAAATGGGAAGAAATGTTGAAATAAAATGAAAGACCTGTAGGTGACGTTGGTTTGCTGAATTTTAAGGTTTCCCGCATGACCTAAAAGTCTTGAGGGCTTGCAGAATTGGAGTATTGAGGGTTTGCAGAATTTTAGTGTGGAGGGATTACTTAATTTTCTGCATGACCTATCAGTCATGAGGGTTTGCAGAAGTTCAGTATTACCTGCACGACCTATCTGTCCTGAGGGTTTGCCTACTTAGTGTTATCACGAACATTAATGTTATTACAAATTCCTGATAAAAGATCAAATTTAGAATTATTTTAATTTTTTCATGTCCGAGAATGTAGATAAAAATAAATTTGTAAACTCAGCATTCATCGCCGTTGAATAAAACGTCTCTCTGACATCATTTGAAAAGCTGTTTGTGTTCTAACACCGCCAGTTTGGCAAACAAGACACACGTTGAATGTTGCGAAAGTGATTAATCTCAGCCTCCCCCCCACCCCCTGCTACGTCACTAGGGGCCCGACGATGGTTTATTTCAATGCTCTACGCCTCGCTTTTGTAAAGGTGAGGACTGCATCAATTAGGACTCCAGAGTAGAAACAGCGCTAACGCCCCCCACCACTCCCCCCTCCGCAACCCCTTGTTAAAATCGTCACCCCCCACTCCTTTTCAAACCCTCCCCCCACCCAACACCTTTTGTCAACCTACAAAATGTCTCTTTTGTCCACCTTCTGAATCGGATGGAAATCCTTTTTGTTTTCCTCCCAATCAAATATATTTTTTTAAGCAATTTAGTTTTATTTAATTCAAAGTTTTTAAATGAAATTCATCGTTAACAATTAAAAGAGCCGAAAGCCACAGTGAGGCCGACCCCAATAGCCTGCTTTCCTCCGGAAATCCGCTAAAATAAAAGCCTTGGAGCCTCCGTGACGACCACCTCAATAGCCTACTTTCCTACGGAAATCCGCTAAAATATAAAAAAGGAAATTACAAGGGTGGATTGATTGGTTGGCAATTTCCCTTAGTTTTGAAAGTTCTATTGCCCCTTTACCACTCGCAGTGGACTTAACTTACTGATAAATGGGCCCTTCCGGGGTCCGGAATCCTTTGTCCATTATTCCGAACGACTTATCCGAAGGATTCGAGCGAAAATGGAAAATTATCTCACAAAAACTTCCTCAATTACATAATACGGTAAAAAAATTATTCCTGCTTCCTGGAATTATGCAAACCCTCAATACTAAAAGGTCATGCAGAAATTATAGAAAGTATGCAACCACTCAAGACTGGAAGGTCATGCAGAAATTATTTAAAAAAAGTATGCAAACCCTCAAGACAAAAATTCATGCAGTAATTATATAAAAAAATGGAAACCCTCAATAATAAAAGGTCATGCAGAAATTAAACAAAGTATGCAACCCATCAATACTAAAAGGTCATGCAGAAATTATAGAAAGTATGCAACCCCTCAAGACTAAAAGGTCATGCAGAAATTATTTTAAAAAATTATGCAACCCCTCAACACAAAAAGTCATGCAGAAATTATATATAAATATTTTTGTGATCCCCAGAGCTTCCTGATCACGAATATATAAGCCTCTAGCCTGGGAGCCACCATGACGACCACCTCAATAGCCTACTTTCCTACGGAAATCCGCTAAAAAAAATGGAAACCCTCAATAATAAAAGGTCATGCAGAAATTAACCAAAGTATGCAACCCATCAATACTAAAGGTCATGCAGAAATTATAGAAATATTGCAAACCCTCAAGACTAAAAGTTCATGCAGAAACAAAGGTGGATCCAGGAATTTGTCCGGAGGGGGGCGGACCACTAAAAATAAAAACCTTAAAAAAAATTTAAACTTAATCTTTAAAAGGCTCTTAAAATGTTGATTTTGAAGTTTTGTCGAAAAATTGTGTAATTTCTAGAACCTGCCAATAGGAGAAATGTTCCTGGCAAGATCATAATTGTACTATTAAAATGTTTTTGGATTTAATAAAAAATAAAATAAAAAATAATAATAATAATTGTCTCCTAAAACGTTGATTTTGAGGTTTTTGATGAAAGATAGGTTCTCAAATAATGTAAATGTTAAGGTTTTTGACGAAATAGAGCCTTAAAACGATGATTTTGAGGATTTTTGTCGAAAAATAAAGGTCTTTTAGAAGTTAATTTTAAAGATTATTACGACAAAATGTCTCTCAAAACCTTGAATTTGAGGTTTTTTAGAAAAAATTTGGCTTTGAAAATTTTGATTTTAAGGTTTTTGACGAAAATTTGGCTCTTAAAACCCCGATTTTAAAGTTTTTGATGAAAAGTATGAAAACCCTCAAGACTAAAAGGTCATGCAGGAAATATTGAAAGTATGAAAACCCTCAAGACTGAAAAGTCATGCAGAAATTAACGAAATTCTGCAAACCCTCAAGAGCAATAGGTGATACAGGAAAGATTGGAATTCTGCAAATCCTCAATTGTGACAGGTCTTATAGGAAATATAAAAATTCTGTAAACCGTTTCGAGGGTTTTGTGAACATTGTCATGATAACCCTCAAGACTTCTATGATTTTCAGAAATGTTGTAGCTTTGCAAACTCCTCCCAGGGGCAACTCCAGGAAAGTATTTACTACGTCATTTTATTTTTTTATGATATTCCTTCACTTAGTTTTTTTTTGTTCATAAATATTCTGGCCAGGCACCGTCTTCGTGGAAGAAGGGGGAACCCTCACCACGATCTAAGTGGGGGTCATTATTGAAAAAAATCCCCTCAGTTCATATCGCAAGAAATGAAAAACGCAATTTTATTATTCAGCTTCTTATTTTTTACAAAACATGTCCATTTATTACCAATATTGAAATCAAATGGTAAGTGAAAATTTGATCTTGCTCATAATTTATAAGATATTAAGTAATTTTGAACTTTCTTAAACAGAAACTTTTTGTATTAGACGTTGAAATCGTAATTTCTGAGATGGTTCAAGGAGACCCCGGTCAAAAAGACCCTTTTTCTTTGATTTTTAGCGTAGGGGAAATAAAAAAAATGGCCTTCAGTTGTTTTGCAAACTTATTTAACGTGTCAGGGGGAGGTCTCAAATTGAAAACTATTTTCTTATTAATTCATCAAACGCATCCTAGAAAAATACGTAAATCCGTTAATATAATTGTGAAAGAAAAAAACATACAACTAAACCACTAAATCTACTCATCTACCCATTTACCTACCAACCTAGGTACTTACCCAAAAGGGTACCTACCCACCTAGGTACCTACCCATAAGGGTACCTACCCACCTTGGTACTTACCTATAAGTGTACCTACCCGCCTGGGTACTTACCCATATGGGTACCTACCCATATGGGTAACTACCCCCCTAGGTACTTACCCAAAAGGGTACCTACCCACCTAGGTGCTTACCCAAAAGGGTACCTACCCACCTAGGTACCTACCCACCTAGGTACCTACCCATAAGGGTACCTACCCACCTTGGTACTTACCTATAAGTGTACCTACCCGCCTGGGTACTTACCCTTAAGGGTACCTACCCACCTGGGTAACTACCCCCCTTGGTACTTACCCAAAAGGGTACCTACCCACCTAGGTGCTTACCCATAAGGGTACCTACCCCCCTAAGTACCTACCCATAAGGGTACCTACCCACCTTGGTACCTACCCATAAGGGTACCTACCCACCTTGGTACTTACCTATAAGTGTACCTACCCGCCTGGGTACTTACCCATAAGGGTACCTACCCACCTGGGTAACTACCCCCCTAGGTACTTACCCAAAAGGGTACCTACCCACCTAGGTGCTTACCCATAAGGGTACCTACCCCCCTAAGTACCTACCCATAAGGGTACCTACCCACCTAGGTACCTACCCATAAGGGTACCTACCCACCTTGGTACTTACCTATAAGTGTAACTACCCGCCTGGGTACTTACCCATAAGGGTACCTACCCACCTGGGTAACTACCCCCCTAGGTACTTACCCAAAAGGGTACCTACCCACCTAGGTGCTTACCCATAAGGGTACCTACCCCCCTAAGTACCTACCCATAAGGGTACCTACCCACCTAGGTACCTACCCATAAGGGTACCTACCCACCTTGGTACTTACCTATAAGTGTACCTACCCGCCTGGGTACTTACCCATAAGGGTACCTACCCACCTGGGTACCTACCCCCCTAGGTACCTACCCATAAGGGTACCTACCCACCTAGGTACCTACCTATAAGTGTACCTACCCGCCTGGGTACTTACCCATAAGGGTACCTACCCACCTAGGTGCTTACCCAAAAGGGTACCTACCCACCTAGGTACCACCCATAAGGGTACCTACCCACCTTGGTACTTACCTATAAGTGTACCTACCCGCCTGGGTACTTACCCATAAGGGTACCTACCCGCCTGGGTACCTACCCCCCTAGGTTCTTACCCAAAAGGGTACCTACCCCCCTAGGTACTTACCCAAAAGGGTACCTACCCCCCTAGGTACTTACCAAAAAGGGTACCTACCCCCCTAGGTACTTACCCATAAGGGTACCTACCCACCTGGGTAACTACCCCCCTAGGTACTTACCCAAAAGGGTACCTACCCACCTAGGTGCTTACCCAAAAGGGTACCTACCCACCTAGGTACCACCCATAAGGGTACCTACCCACCTTGGTACTTACCTATAAGTGTACCTACCCGCCTGGGTACTTACCCATAAGGGTACCTACCCACCTGGGTACCTACCCCCCTAGGTACTTACCCAAAAGGGTACCTACCCCTCTAGGTACTTACCCAAAAGGGTACCTACCCCCCTAGGTACTTACCCAAAAGGGTACCTACCCCCCTAGGTACTTACCTAAAAGGGTACCTACCCACTTAGTTGCTTACCCAAAAGGGTACGTACCCACCTAGGTACCTACCCATAAGGGTACGTACCCACCTTGGTACTTACCCCTAAGTGTACCTACCCACCTGGGTACTTACCCATAATGGTATATACCCATCTGGGTACCTACCCAACCAGTTACCAACCCTCTATCAGCCCAGATACCTACCTACCCACCTGGTACCTACAAACTACCCACCTACCCTCCTTTCTTCCCTAATATACCTTCGTAATAAGCTTATAATTTTCGAAATTCTTTTCCAGTTTTCAACTTCAAAATCAACGAAGAACTTCACGGGGCAGTGCGGTCGGAAAACGTCGAAAAAGTGAAAAACATTTTAAAAAACGGCACCGATCCAAACTCTCTCAACATCGATGGCCGCTATACACCTCTCGACACTCTATTTCATAAAAATTTCTTTCGGAAACCCTATGACTGTTTGCAAATATTCAAAGCTTTAGTCGAAGCAGGAGCAGAAACGACCGAAAAATCAGATCCGATGCACATCGCCGCATCACAAGGTCATCTCCGAATCATCGAATATTTATACTCAATCGGAAAGAATTTAGAAGCAGTCGATGAAAAAGGTCGAACTCCTCTTCACATCGCTGTCAAGAATGATAAAAAGAATGTGGTGGATTATCTAATCGAAAAAGGAGTCAAAATCGACCCCTTGGATGATGCTAACATAACTCCTCTTCATTTAGCAGCTGCTTATAACCGTTATATGGTCAATCTTTTATTGGGAAATGGAAGCAAAATAAATGCTGTGGATAAATATGGGAGAACGCCTCTCCACTACGCCTTAATGATGAATCAAAAATCAGCAGAAATTCTTATAAAAGGGAGCATAGATGTGGCAGATAAAGAAGGAAAGACGCCCCTCCATATGGCAGCTAGCCATGTTACCGATTTACGAATCGTCGACTACCTTCTGGGAAATGGAAGCAACCTAGAGGCAGTCGATGCTGTCGGTCGGACCCCTCTCCACTACGCAGCGAAAGACCATGAATCATTCTCGATGGTCAGATATTTACTAAAATGTGGAAGTAAAGTCGATGCTGTAGATATCGGAGGGAAAACTGCTCTTCACTATGCTGCGGTAAAAGGGCAAAGAAGGGTCATATGTTTGATAGAAGGTGGAAGCAAAGACGCCCAAGATGGCCAAGGGAGGACCCCCCTTCATCTTGCAGCAGCATCCAATAGTTTCATTCTGATCAAATATTTAGTCGAAAAAGGAAGCAAAATAGACGCAGTCGATGATGAAGGTCGAACACCTCTGCATCACGCTGTCATTCATAATAATCACGAAGCGGTCAAATATTTGGCCGATTATCCAATGAAGAAGGACAAAAAAGGAAAAACTCCTCTCCACTATGCAGCACAGTTTGCCGACTTATCGGTATTGAAGCATTTACTCGACAAAGGAGCCAAAATCGACGATGTCGATAATAACGGAGCTACTCCTTACGAATACTCGCTTTTCTCCTCCCGTCCCAAAAATATCGAATACACTCACCTATTGAGCGTGGACAGGATAAAAGAAAACATCGACAAACTTCACGATGCTGTCAAATCCGGTGATATCGAGAAAATAAAGAAATATCTTAGGAAGGGTGCTAAGGTAGACGATAAAGGGAATGATGGTAAAACGTCGTTGCACGTTGCTGTCACCGCTGGACGTCTGGATATTATCAAGTACTTGGTCGTAAGTGGAAGAGCGTCACTTTTATCAAAGGATGGTGAGGATAAAACTCCATTTGAAGTCGCCCTACAAGAATTAAATGAAGATATTATGAAGTACCTTGCTTCCATCAAAGCTCCGAGTTGCCAAACCATTATGCAGCATCCTAACTATCCCAGAATGCAAAAACCCGTTAATTTAAATTGTCATTTATAATCCATACGAAGTAAATGTAGAATAAATAGCAACAATTTAAGTTGTTCTTATTTGCCCTCGGGATTCAAAGAAGATGGGATTCATGCAGGAAATGTCAAAATTCTGCAAACCAACAAGACTGATATGTCATGCAGGAAATTTTGAAATTATGCAAACCCACAACACTGATAGGCCACGCAGGAACGATAAAAATTCTGCAAATAGTAAAGACTGATATGTCATGCAGGAACTATAAAAAGTATGCAAACCCTCAAGACTAGAAGGTCATGTAGGAACTATAAAAAGTATGCAAACCCTCAACACTGATAGGTCTTGCATTAAATCTTTAGATTCTGCATACCCTTATCAGTCAACACTAATAGGTCTTGCAGGAAAAAAGGACATTCTGCAAACCTTCAATACTAAAAGGTCATACAGGAACTATAAAAAGTATGCAAACCCTCAACACTGATAGGTCTTGCATTAAATCTTTAGATTCTGCCTACCCTTATCAGTCAACACTAATGGGTCTTGCAGGAAATATGGAGATTCTGCAAACCCTCAATTCTAAAAGGTCATACAGGAAATATAAAAAGTATGCAAACCCTGAAAACTGATAGGTTTTGCGTTAAATCTTTAAATTCTGCATACCCTTATCAGTCAACACTAATAGGTCTTGCAGGAAATGTGGACATTCTGCAAACCTTCAATACTAAAAGGTCATACAGGAACTATAAAAAGTATGCAAACCCTGAAAACTGATAGGTTTTGCGTTAAATCTTTAAATTCTGCATACCCTTATCAGTCAACACTAATAGGTCTTGCAGGAAATGTGGACATTCTGCAAACCTTCAATACTAAAAGGTCATACAGGAACTATAAAAAGTATGCAAATCCTCAACACTGATAGGTTTTGCATTAAATCTTCAAATTCTGCATACCCTTATTAGTCAACACCAATTGGTCATGCAGGAAATGTGGATATTCTGCAAACCCTCAATACTAAAAGGTCATACAGGAACTATAAAAAGTATGCAAACCCACAAAACTGATAGGTTTTGCGTTAAATCTTTAGATTCTGCATACCCTTATCAGTCAACACTAATAGGTCTTGCAGGAAATGTGGAGATTCTGCAAACCCTCAATACTAAAAGGTCATACAGGAACTATAAAAAGTATGCAAACCCTTAAGATTAAAAGGTCATGCAGGAACTTAAAAAAGTATGCAACCCCTCTGGACTAAAAAGTCATGCAGAAATTATAGAAAGTATGCAGACCCTCAAGACTAGAAGGTCATACAGGAACTATAAAAAGTATGCAAACCCTCAACACTGATAGGTCTTGCGTTAAATCTTTAGATTCTGCATACCCTTATCAGTCAACACCAATTGGTCATGCAGGAAATGTGGATATTCTGCAAACCCTCAATACTAAAAGGTCATACAGGAACTATAAAAAGTATGCAAACCTTCAATACTAAAAGGTCATACAGGAACTATAAAAAGTATGCAAACCCTGAAAACTGATAGGTTTTGCGTTAAATCTTTAAATTCTGCATACCCTTATCAGTCAACACTAATAGGTCTTGCAGGAAATGTGGACATTCTGCAAACCTTCAATACTAAAAGGTCATACAGGAACTATAAAAAGTATGCAAACCCTGAAAACTGATAGGTTTTGCGTTAAATCTTTAAATTCTGCATACCCTTATCAGTCAACACTAATAGGTCTTGCAGGAAATGTGGACATTCTGCAAACCTTCAATACTAAAAGGTCATACAGGAACTATAAAAAGTATGCAAATCCTCAACACTGATAGGTTTTGCATTAAATCTTCAAATTCTGCATACCCTTATTAGTCAACACCAATTGGTCATGCAGGAAATGTGGATATTCTGCAAACCCTCAATACTAAAAGGTCATACAGGAACTATAAAAAGTATGCAAACCCACAAAACTGATAGGTTTTGCGTTAAATCTTTAGATTCTGCATACCCTTATCAGTCAACACCAATTGGTCATGCAGGAAACGTGGAGATTCTGCAAACCCTCAATACTAAATGGTCATACAGGAACTATAAAAAGTATGCAAACCCTTAAGACTAAAAGGTCATGCAGGAACTTAAAAAAGTATGCAACCCCTCCGGACTAAAAAGTCATGCAGAAATTATAGAAAGTATGCAGACCCTCAAGACTAGAAGGTCATACAGGAACTATAAAAAGTATGCAAACCTTCAACACTGATAGGTCTTGCATTAAATCTTTAGATTCTGCATACCCTTATCAGTCAACACTAATAGGTCTTGCAGGAAATGTGGAGATTCTGCAAACCCTCAATACTAAAAGGTCATGCAGGATCTTTAAAAAAAGTATGCAACACCTCAAGACAAAAAGTCATGCAGAAATTATAAAAGTATGCAAACCCTCAACACTAAAAGGTCATACACGGTCTTCCAGGACTATTTTCAGAAATAGCCCTCTAGCCTAGGAGCGTCTTTGACCTCAATAGCCTCTTTCTCACGAAAATCTTCTCAAATAACAAAGTTTATCTTAGAACTTTATTTTTTCTCTAGTAAAATTTTCAATTTAGATTCATTTTGTTTTAAGGGAACTTTTGCTTAAGTTTAAATGAGAGTGGGCTTATACTCGGAATTCAATTATCTTCCATTCAATGGTGGAAGAATTGGTTTGAATATAATTTTGCAGACAAAATTCAAATTCGAAAATTTTCTATTTTGGTGACGATGACGTCGAGGGTGTAAAGTTGTGGTTGGGGGGTCCGTAAGGAGGGAGATTTTCCCAGAGGGGAAGTGTCGGAACCTACGTCAACCCCCTGTCAGAGGCAGGACGACGAAAACGTCCTTCCATGTTAAAATTGCTTTCTACTCTGGGAAATTATGAAATTCGAACCTCAACGTTTTTTATTCGTCCTCTGCATTAAAAAGCGTCTTTATGTTAAATGAAGCCATAAAAAGCACATTAGGGACCTTTTCTCGAAGGAAACTCCCGTGATTAACGATGGTTGACTTTAAGTCCGTTAAGTAAGCGCCTTTTCACGAAAAAACGACCCGGAATCTGGGGCGTGGCTCATTTTTTAGGGAAAAACATCAAACATTGAGTACAACACATTGTTGAGTTTTTGCAAAAGGATGGTAGGTCCTTCCAGTCGTGAGGGTTAACAGAATTTAAAAATTTCCTGCATGACATATCAGTCTTGTGGGTTTGCAGAATTTTGTTATTTCCTGTATGACCTATCAGTCTTGCGGGCTTGCAGAATTTTGTTATTTCCTGCATGAACTATCAGTCTTGTGGGTTTGCAGAATTTCGATATTTCCTGCATCAGAGTTGGGCAAAATGTAATTACAATTACAATTTATCGTTAATTACTGTAATTAAAATCAAACAATTACAATATTACATTTAAATGTAATTTACTAATTACAATTACTTTTGACAATTCCTGCAATTGTAATGATAATAACAATTGCAATTACAGTAATTATCAAAAGTAATTATATAACGTATAATAACAATTACAGTAATTGTAATTTAAGTAATTTTAATTGATAAATGCATTTTGTTGCTTTTTGGTTTTTGTTGATACGGGATCGGGGAGGCTGTGGGAAGTTGTGGCGGGATGGGGGAGGGTGTGGGATGTGGTGGCAGGATTAGGGACGGTCGGGGAAGTGGTAGCGGGGTGGGAGAAGGTCGGGAAGTGGTAACGGGATTGGGGACGGTCGGGGAAGTGGTAGCGAGATGGATAAGGTCGTGGAAGTGGTAGCGAGATGGGTGAAGGTTGGGGAAGTGGTAGCGAGATGGTAGAAGGTCGGGGAAGTGGTAGCTAAATGAGGGAAGGTAGGGGAAGAATTAGCGAGATGGGGGAAGGTCGTGGAAGTGGTAGCGAGATGGATAAGGTCGGGGAAGTGGTAGCTACGTGAGGGAAGGTAGGGGAAGAATTAGCGAGATGGGGGAAGGTCGTGGAAGTGGTAGCGAGATGGATAAGGTCGGGGAAGTGGTAGCGAGATGGGGGAAGGTAGGGGAAGTAGTAGCTACGTGAGGGAAGGTAGGGGAAGAATTAGCGAGATGGGGGAAGGTCGTGGAAGTGGTAGCGAGATGGGTGAAGGTTGGGGAAGTGGTAGCGAGATGGTAGAAGGTCGGGGAAGTGGTAGCTACGTGAGGGAAAATAGGGGAAGAATTAGCGAGATGGTGGAAGGTCGGGGAAGTGGTAGCGAAATGGGGGAAGGTAGGGGAATAATTAGCGAGATGGGGGAAGGCAGGGGAAGAATTAGCGAGATGGGGGAAGGTCGTGGAAGTGGTAGTGAGATGGGGGAAGGTAGGGGAATAATTAGCGAGATGGGGGAAGGCAGGGGAAGAATTAGCGAGATGGGGGAAGGTCGTGGAAGTGGTAGTGAGATGGGGGAAGGTCGGGGATATAGTAGCGAGCTGATAATCAAATGCTGCTGTTGATTAGGTAGGGATGTAGGGCGGGGGGGGGGAAGTCTGATATTTATCCATGTAAGATAGAGTAACTAAATATAAAAATTAGAATGATAGGAGCAGATTTTTTTAATTTTTAAGAAAAATTTATGGAGCTGATTTTATTTAAAACGGACTCCCTTTGGAAAGAAGCTATTGACGCTCTCGGAATCACAAAAATATAGGATAGCTTTTTTATTTTTTTTATTTTTTTTATTTTTTTTTATTTTATTTTTTTTTATGAAGGTAACTTTCTTTCGAATTCTTGAAGAGGATTCCATTGTTGGGAGAGGAAAAGTTTCGGCCTAAACCCCCAGTTTGAAGCCTTTAGGTTAATTTACCCACTGGAAGGAATAACCCCTGGCGGTGATAATTCAATATAATGATTTGTTGAGTGAGGGAAAGGAAGAAGAAGATTGGATTCAATTTGTATTGAGTGTTTTCTCGCTCAACTCTTCGAGGAACGGCCCCGGGATGGAAAAAGGTCTCGACGCCCGTGTAGAAGCAAGAAAAGTGGGGGCGAAGGGGGAAAAAAAAAGGAGTTCTGCCAGGAAATTGCTCAAGCCCCCTCCACCCCTTTTTCTCTCCACGAACGGGGCAATTTAAAAACTTTCCCCACCCACTCGTCCCTTTTAGAAAAAAAAAGATGAAAAAACGCTCGTATTAACATCCCAGAATGAGCGCTAATCATGGTTGAGGGTAATTGACAGAGAAAAGAGGCTTTTAACCTCCATTGTTTAACGAAATTATGAAAGTAAGTCGTTTTCACCCTTATTTAGACAATAACATTCTTAATTTTTGGATTTCCAACAAAAAAGGGTTCAAAGTGAACAAAAAAGTGTGAAATTATGCAAACCTGCACTCCTAGAACTCTCCTATCACTTTCCATACTTTCCTCGACCCTCCCCATTATCTTCCAAACCAATCAGCCACCTCCCCCTTAAGTGACCCGAGGATTTCTAGGGTTTTCAGAACTTTTGAATTTAGGCAAACCCTTAGGATCACTATAACTTGGAGAAATGTTGAAATTATGCAAACACTTAAGATTTCTATAATTTGCAGAAAGTTGAAATTATGCAGGCATTTAGGATTTCTAGGGTTCGCAGAAATTTCGAAATGATGCAAGCATTTAGGATTTCTAGAGTTCACGGAAATTTTGAAATTATGCAAACATTTAGGATTTCTACGGTTCGCAGAAATTTGGAAATTATGCAAAAATTTAGGATTTCTAGGGTTCGCAGAAATTTTAAAATTATGCAAACATTTAGGATTTCCAGAGTTCGCAGAAAATTTAAAATTATGCAAGCATTTAGGATTTTTAGGGTTCTCAGAAATTTTAAAATTATGCAAACATTTAGGATTTCCAGAGTTCGCAGAAAATTTAAAATTATGCAAACATTTAGGATTTCCAGAGTTCGCAGAAATTTTAAAATTATGCAAGCATTTAGGATTTTTAGGGTTCTCAGAAATTTTAAAATTATGCATATATTTAGGATTTCTAGGGTTTGCAGAAATTTTGAAATTATGCAGAAATTTAGGATTTCTATGGTTTGCAGAAATTTTGAAATTATGCAGAAATTTAGGATTTCTAGGGTTTGCAGAAATTTTGAAATTATGCAGAAATTTAGGATTTCTATGGTTTGCAGAAATTTTGAAATTATGCAGAAATTTAGGATTTCTAGGGTTTGCAGAAATTTTGAAATTATGCAGAAATTTAGGATTTCTAGGGTTTTCAGAAATTTTGAAATTATGCAAAAATTTAGGATTTCTACGGTTCGCAGAAATGTGGAAATTATGCAAACATTTAAGATTTCTAGGGTTCTCAGAAATTTTGAAATTATGCAGAAATTTAGGATTTCTATGGTTTGCAGAAATTTTGAAATTATGCAGAAATTTAGGATTTCTAGGGTTTGCAGAAATTTTGAAATTATGCAGAAATTTAGGATTTCTATGGTTTGCAGAAATTTTGAAATTATGCAGAAATTTAGGATTTCTAGGGTTTGCAGAAATTTTGAAATTATGCAGAAATTTAGGATTTCTATGGTTTGCAGAAATTTTGAAATTATGCAGAAATTTAGGATTTCTAGGGTTTGCAGAAATTTTGAAATTATGCAGAAATTTAGGATTTCTAGGGTTTTCAGAAATTTTGAAATTATGCAAAAATTTAGGATTTCTACGGTTCGCAGAAATGTGGAAATTATGCAAACATTTAAGATTTCTAGGGTTCTCAGAAATTTTGAAATTATGCAAAAATTTAGGATTTATATGGTTCGCAGAAATGTGGAAATTTTTTTTGAAATTTTCACAGAAATTTTGAAATTTTGCAAACATTTACGATTTCTACGGTTCGCAGAAATTCCTTAATTATGCAAAAATTTAGGATTTCTAGGGTTTTCAGAAATTTTGAAATTATGCAAAAATTTAGGATTTCTAGAGTTCGCAGAAATTTCGAAATTATGCAAACATTTAGGATTTCTAGGGTTTACAGAAATTTTGAAATTATGCAAACATTTAGGATTTCTAGAGTTCGCAGACATTTTGAAGTTATGCAAACATTTACGATTTCTAGAGTTCACAGAAATTTTGAAATTATGCAAACATTTACGATTTCTAAGGTTCGCAGAAATTCCTTAATTATTATGCAAAAATTTAGGATTTCTAGGGTTCGCAGACATTTTGAAATTATGCAAACATTTAAGATTTCTAGGGTTCTCAGAAATTTTGAAATTTTTTTTGAAATTTTCACAGAAATTTTGAAATTATGCAAACATTTACGATTTCTAGAGTTCACAAAAATTTCGAAATAGTGCAAACATTTAGGATTTCTAGGGTTCTCAGAAAATTTGAAATTATGCAAACATTTAGGATTTTGGATTTCTAGAGTTCGCAGAAATTTTGAAATTATGCAAACACTTAAGATTTCTATAATTTGCAGAAAGTTGAAATTATGCAGAAATTTAGGACTTCTAGCTTTCTCAGAAATTTTGAAATTATGCAAACATTTAGGATTTCTAGGGTTCTCAGAAAGTTGAAATTATGCAGACATTTAGGATTTTCAGAGTTCGCAGAAATTTTGAAATTATGCAAACATTTAAGATTCATATGGTTCGCAGAAATGTGGAAATCATTGAAATCATTTACGATTTCTAGAGTTCACAGAAATTTTTAAATTATGCAAAAGTTTACGATTTCTAAGGTTCGCAGAAATTCTTAAATTATTCAAAAATTTAGGATTTCTAAGGTTCACAGAAATTTTGAAATTATGCATAAATTTAGGATTTAGGGTTCGCAGAAATTTTGAAATTTTGCAAACATTTACGATTTCTACGGTTCGCAGAAATTCCTTAATTATGCAAAAATTTAGGATTTCTAGGGTTCGCAGACATTTTGAAATTATGCAATCATTTACGATTTCTAGAGTTCACAAAAATTATGAAATTATGCATAAATTTAGGATTTAGGGTTCGCAAAAATTTTGAAATTATGCAATCATTTACGATTTCTAGAGTTCACAAAAATTATGAAATTATGCATAAATTTAGGATTTAGGGTTCGCAAAAATTTCGAAATTATGCAAACAATTAGGATTTCTAGAGTTCGCAGAAATTTTGGAATTATGCATAAATTTAGGATTTAGGGTTCGCAGAAATTTTGAAATTTTGCAAACATTTAGGATTTCTAGAGTTCGCAGAAATTTTGGAATTATGCATAAATTTAGGATTTAGGGTTCGCAGAAATTTTGAAATTTTGCAAACATTTACGATTTATATGGTTCTTAGAAATGTTGAAATCAGGCAAACCTTAAGGGGCCGTGAAAACAGTTATTCAATGATAGCTCATAGAAAAATGATCCGATCTGGACCGGACTTTTTTTAAAATGAAGCTTATTTATTTCTCCGCGCATTCCACTAAACTTATTGTAATAAAAATAAATCTTTGTAGTAAAAAAAAAAAATGTTTAAATTTTTTTTTTAAATTTTTAAAGAATTGTTTAGTGAAATGCGCTCCACATAACAAAGAACATAAGTATGCAAATTTTGAATCAATTCCGATGACTCAATCTTTAGTTATCATTGAAATACTATCTCAACAAATTTTGAATCACGCGGGTTTTTCAACGAATCAAAGACAAGTGGGCGGAGAGAACCGGGTCCTCCTGCCAATTGAAGGGGAGGGATAAGTTTTAAAACCCTCGTGTTATGCGGGTCGCCCCGCCCTCGCGACAAGCGCTGGATGGGCCCTTAAGATTTCAATTTTGCATAATACATACTAAACTCTCCTCAAAAATAATTTTAATACATAATATTAAAATTATTCAAACCCATAAAACTTCTAGGGTTTTCTAGGTTTTCAGAAAAATTACTTTTAATGACTAAAAGGGATTTTCCTTTAAAAAGGTTGAAAGACAACAGATGTAATTTTTCTTTTTCTCCTAAAAAATAACGAGGTCGAACACATCTTTTTGCCCATCAAAGGGCACTCATCGTCCCCTTAATTAATTGCCTTCACACTTTCCCAAGGAGGAAATTCATAAAAGGTGCCCGGACGTTTAGGACGTCAGTTGTTTTTCAACATCTGGGACATTTTAATTTAGAGCTCTAATGAAGATTGAAGCCCCTTCTCCGTTTCTCTGATTGTTCACCCACCTAATCACGTCCATCCATCACAATTTGATCCCCCTCCTTCCCTTTTTTTACATCGAAATGTTCAAAATAAACAATAAATTGTTTGGAGAATCGAAAGTTTCTTATAGGGAGTGTATAAAGAGACGCCCCTTGGGAATGTCCGGTCATGAAGGGTTCCCCGAGGGATTTTTCTATCCCTTTTCCATGCTTATACAAGCCCCATCGACAAAAACCAACCCCCTTTTCAAACCACCACTCTTATTTATGAGCTCACAGCTTCCCTCTTTATATTTCCAACCTTGTCAAGGCGTTCACTCCCTCCTAAATACGAATATCAAGTTATTTTCCAAGAAAACACAAAAAAAAACTTCTTCCAATTAGAAGACAGAAGAAAAAAAGCCTTTTTTAGGGCTTCGTAGGCTGTAAAATTTCCAACCTGGTAAAATATACGCTTCTATAGCGTATTCAAGTTGTAACAATATAAAAGTGTAGGAGGGAAAAAATGTTCTTGGAGAAATTTGATAGGGAGGCGGTTCTGGAAGTCACGACCTGACTTTATTTACAAAGGACGCCATTCTGCAATTATTCTGTCAGCGTATTTTTTCTTGTTATTTTTCCTTTCGCCCTTTTCCAGTTGTGTATTCCTCGTGTGGGATCGGCCAAGACGGTTATAGGAAACTAACGACCATCTGGGATCGATCATTTTAATTTTTGATGGGAAAAACGGACGAGTTGGAGAAGTGGGGATTTCTTAACTTCGGAGTTCAATTTTAAGCGATTTTTAAGGAAGTGGGTGAGGTGATGGGAGGGTGGGGGAAGTGATAGGAAGGGTGGAGGAAGTGATGGGAAGATCGAAGAAGTGATGGCAGGGAGAAAGAAAGGATAGGAAAATGAATGAGTGATAGGAAGGAAAATAAAGTGATGGGAGGGAGAAGGAAGCGATGGTAGGGAGACTGAAGCGATGAGAGGGAGAATGAAGTGATGAGTGGGAGAATGAAGCGATGGGAGAGAAGAAAAAAGTGATGGGAGAGAAGAAAAAAGTGATGGGAGAGAAGAAAAAAGTGATGGGAGAGAAGAAAAAAGTGATGGGAAAGAGAATGAAGTGATTAGAGAATGGGAGGGAGAATGAAGCGATGGGAGAGAGAATGAAGTGATTAGAGAATGGGGGGAAATGAAGCGATGGGAGAGAAGAAAAAAGTGATGGGAGGGAGAATGAAGTGATTAGAGAATGGGAGGGAGAATGAAGTGATTAGAGAATGGGAGGGAGAATGAAGTGATTAGAGAATGGGAGGGAGAATGAAGTGATTAGAGAATGGGAGGGAGAATGAAGTGATTAGAGAATGGGAGGGAGAAAGAAGTGATTAGAGAATGGGAGGGAGAATGAAGTGATTAGGGAATGGGAGGGAGAATGAAGTGATTAGAGAATGGGAGGGAGAATGAAGTGATTAGGGAATGGGAGGGAGAATGAAGTGATTAGAGAATGGGAGGGAGAATGAAGTGATTAGATAATGGGAGGGAGAATGAAGTGATTAGAGAATGGGAGGGAGAATGAAGTGATTAGAGAATGGGAGGGAGAATGAAGTGATGGGAGGGAGAATGAAGTGATGGGAGGGAGAATGAAGTGATGGGAGAATGAAGTGATGGGAGAATGAAGTGATGGGAGAATGAAGTGATGGGAGAATGAAGTGATGGGAGAATGAAGTGATGGGAGGGAGAATGAAGTGATGGGAGGGAGAATGAAGTGATGGGAGGGAGAATGAAGTGATTAGAGAATGGGAGGGAGAATGAAGTGATTAGAGAATGGGAGGGAGAATGAAGTGATTAGAGAATGGGAGGGAGAATGAAGCGATGGGAGGGAGAATGAAGTGATTGGAGAATGGGAGGGAGAATGAAGTGATTAGAGAATGGGAGGGAGAAGGAAGCGATGGGAGGATGACTGAATCGATGAGAGGGAGAATGAAGCGATGGGAGGGAGATTGAAGTGATGGTAGTACGGGAGGGAGATTGAAGTGATAGTGTACGAGAGGGTGGATGAAGTGATGGTAGTACGGGAGGGAGATTGAAGTGATAGCAAGGAGAATGAAGTGATAAGAAGGAAAATAAAGTTATGGGAGGAAGAATGAATTGTGAGTCTGCATAATTTCAGTATTTTTATAACCTCTAGAATTCGTTTTTGTTTTCAAGATTTCATTATGTATCCAACCCCTAGAACTTCGTAGGGGTCAAAATTTTTGTTTTTTTGCACAAATTCAATATTTTCGAAGAGATCAGACCTTTTAGGGTTTGCATAAAATTGAACTCTTTTCTTGAGGTTTGTAGGCGCGTTTAAGGCACTAAAAGGGAATATTAATTCAGCGAATATGTTTGAACGTCATCCATCTCGATCTCATCAAGGATTCCGGTAATTAACCGAAATATGTAAGATTCACGAGGTTAAACTGTCAGGAAAATCGTTTAACCGCCGCTTCCCCGTCAGGTCAAAGGTTTAATCGAATCCCTCCTCAAAGAGGGAACCCTTCTTATCAGATTCCATCCATTATTAAGCAGCCACTGCACCGAGTTTCCCCGCCAAAGGGCCTACTTTATTTACAAACTTTTATCTCCTAAAAACCGAATTTTTGAGTATACGGAGCAAACAGTTTATTTTTTTGTTTGAGGTGGAAAAAGAAATTTCCCTCGGAGAAAAATGGATTTTTCTTCTAAAACGATGAATTCGGATGAAAAGTGGCTAGTCCGAGTAAAATAAGAGGTTCCACTTGACTAAGCCACGGGGTGTATTTTTCCTCGAAAAGCTCCCCCCTCCAGCCCTTTTTTCCACCTTGAACCTCTTTTTCTTCTTCTCCCCCACCCTTTGGAACGTTTTCATTCAGAGCCGCAAAACCCTTCCACGCCAGAGCTAACCATGAAAGATGAGTCTTTGAACCACCCGAGAAAAAAAAGAAATCATCCATCTTTTTCGTTACCTTTTATGGGCGACCTTAAATATGCAAATTGGAGGGCCTCAATTAGTCATTTTTGAGCCAAACTTTTTCAAAAGAGCCCAACGTATATTTTCGAGTGTGCAATCTTCTAAAGTTTGTTTACATGTTCAAAGCGTGCAAACTTCTAAATTTGGTCTAAATGCTCAAAGTGTGCAAACGTCCAAAGTTTGTTTAAACGCTCAAAGTGTGAAAACGTCCAAAGTTTGTTTAAACGCTCAAAGTGTGAAAACGTCCAAAATTTGTCTAAATGCTTAAAGTGTGCAAAACGCCCAGAGTTTGTTTAAATGCTCAAAGTGTGCAAAACGTCCAAAGTTGTTCTAAATGCTCAAAGTGTGCAAACGTCTAAAGTTTGTTTAAATGCTCGAAGTGTGCAAACGTCTAAAGTTGTTCTAAATGCTCGAAGTGTGCAAACGTCCAAAGTTTGTTTTAAACGCTCAAAGTGTGCAAACGTCCAAAGTTTGTTTTAACGCTCAAAGTGTGCAAACGTCCAAAGTTGTTCTAAGCGCTCAAAGTGTGCAAACGTCCAAAGTTGTTCTAAACGCTCAAAGTGTGCAAACTTCTAAATTTGGTCTAAATGCTCAAAGTGTGCAAACGTCCAAAGTTTGTTTAAACGTTCAAAGTATGCAAACGTCTAGTTGTTCTAAATGCTCAAAGTGTGCAAACGTCTAAAGTTGTTCTAAATGCTCGAAGTGTGCAAACGTCTAAAGGTGTTCTAAATGCTCGAAGTGTGCAAACGTCTAAAGTTGTTCTAAATTCTCGAAGTGTGCAAACGTCTAAAGTTGTTCTAAATTCTCGAAGTGTGCAAACGTCTAAAGTTGTTCTGAATGCTCGAAGTGTGCAAACGTCCAAAGTTTGTTTAAATGGTCAAAGTGTGCAAACTCCTAAAGGTTGTTTAAATGCTCAAAGTGTGCAAACTCCTAAAGTTTGTTTAAACGCTCAAAGTGTGCAAACGTCTAAAGTTTGTTTAAACGCTCAAAGTGTGCAAACGTCCTGTAATAAAAATATATGTTTCTTCAACAGTACCTACATTTTTATTAATCATTTCTTTTTATAAATCATATGTTTCTTAACAGTCCAAAGTTCTTTTAAACGCTCAAAGTGTGCAAACTTCTAAATTTAGTCTAAATGCTCAAAGTGTGCAAACGTCCAAAGTTTGTTTAAACGTTCAAAGTATGCAAACGTCTAGTTGTTCTAAATGCTCAAAGTGTGCAAACGTCCAAAGTTTGTTTAAACGCTCAAAGTGTGAAAACGTCCAAAATTGGTTTAAATGCTTAAAGTGTGCAAAACGCCCAAAGTTTGTTTAAATTCTCAAAGTGTGCAAAACGTCCAAAGTTGTTCTAAATGCTCAAAGTGTGCAAACGTCTAAAGTTTGTTTAAATGGTCAAAGTGTGCAAACGTCTAAAGTTTGTTTAAACGGTCAAAGTGTGCAAACTCCTAATGGTTGTTTAAATGTTCAAAGTGTGCAAACGCCTAAAGGTTGTTTAAATGTTCAAAGTGTGCAAACTCCTAAAGGTTGTTTAAATGTTCAAAGTGTGCAAACTCCTAAAGGTTGTTTAAATGTTCAAAGTGTGCAAACGTTTAATATTGTGCAAACCCTATCGACTTCTAAACTTCCATGGATTTGCACAATATTAAAACTGCGCGAACCCTCAAGACTTCTAATGCTCGCAGAACTATCGGAATTGGGAGAAATTATGATTTTTTATGTCTTTGACCAAATAAGCTTTTGACCCTTTCCATTCACCATAAAAGATTTCAAAAGAAAAACAGTTTTTTCATCATATTTTGGATTCATCAAAAGAAAATCGTAAAATGGTTAGATGTAATCCACTTGGCTTTATTTAAAGGGAACCCCTTTTTTCCCTAATCTAACAGTAAACCTTGAAAAAGAGAAAGGGGAGAAAAAAGAAAAGAAAAAAAAAAAGAGAAGAATTGGCTTAAGGAGATTCAGGAATCATCCAAAGCAACCCCTCAGTTTAAGACGTGTATGTAAATAAACGCTCGATAAAATTTGCTTCTTTTTTATTGCTTTTAACAAATCAATTTTTTCCGCCTCAGGCCTGTTTGTGAGAATAATAAAAGAAATCGTCTTTTATTACGTTTTCTCTCGTAAAAAATTTGTATTTTTTTAAGAAATTGATATTTTTTATCGCTTTTTTTGAATGGAATTAATCATTTCGGGTTTATCTCTATTTGGCTTGAAGCCGAGGGCTCGGAATTTCGATCGGGGTTAACCGCAGAATTGTCCTCGCCATCTTGTTACCACTTGTCCGAATTTCGCAAATCTCTCGCTTAAGCCTATTTTATTTAAAACGAGTTAAAAGTGTATGGAAGTACTTTTTCATGTACCAACATTTAGAAAAGTAACTTTTTTATGTGTTCGAATTATGGAAAACATCAAGAATTATCGGTTTTGAAGAAATATTAAGATTCTGCAACCCTTCAAGACTTATAGGTAGTGCTGGAATAGTAAAAATATGCAAACCATCAAGACTTCTAGGTAATGATGGAAATTGAGAGTTATGCAAGCCCGCAAAACCTATAGGTAATGCTGGAAATTCGTAATTCTGCAAACATTTTAGACTTTCAGATTATGCTAGAATTTTAAAAATTTGAAAGCCATCAAGACTTCTAGGTAATGATGGAAATTGAAATTATGTAAGCCCGCAAAACTTATAGGTAATGCTGGAATTTTAAAAATATGCAAACCCTGAAGACTTCTAAGTTATATTCTAGGTCTGCAGCAGTGGTTCCCAAACTGGTGGGCGCGCCTCCCTAGTGGGCAGGCTCAAAGTTTTGCAAATATGACCTAAAAATTCGTCAAAATGAACATATTATTTTAAGGCTATTTTTCACAAAAAAATCTTAAAATCAACATTTTTAGAGCCAATTTTTAGTCAAAAACTTTAAAATCAGCATTTTTAGAGCCTAATTTTCGTCCAAAACCTTAAAATTAACATTTATAAAGCCTAATCTCTGGTCTAAAGAGTTTGCAGAATTGTCAATTTCCATAGGTTATGCAGAAATATTGAAATTATGCAAACCCTCAAGATTAATAAAATGTGCCGAAATAGTGAAATTCTGCAAACCCGCAAACTTTATAGGTAATGCTGGAAATCTACAATTCTGCAAACCCTCAAGACTTCTAGGTAATGCTGGAATTCCAAAATTATGCAAACCCGCAAAACCTATAGGTAATGCTGGAAATCCACAATTCTGCAAACCCTGTAGACTTCTAGGTTATGCTGGAATTTGAAAATGATGCAAACCCCCAAGAATTCTAGGTTATGCTGGAATTTGAAAATTATGCAAACCCTCAAGACTTCTAGGTAATGATGGAATTTGAAAACTATGCAAACCCGCAAAACCTATAGGTAATGCTGGAAATCCACAATTCTGCAAACCCTGTAGACTTCTAGGTTATGCTGGAATTTGAAAATGATGCAAGCCCTCAAGACTTCTAGGTTATGCTGGAATTTGAAAATTCTGCAAACCCGCAAAACCTACAGGTAATGCTGGAAATCTAAAATTCTGCAAACCCTGTAGACTTCTAGGTTGTGCTGGAATTGGAAAATTATGCAAACCCGCAAAACCTACAGGTAATGCTGGAAATCTACAATTCTGCAAACCCTGTAGACTTCTAGGTTGTGCTGGAATTGGAAAATTATGCAAACCCTCAAGACTTGTAGGTAATGCTGGAATTGGAAAATTATGCGAACGCGCAAACCCTATAGGTAATGCTGGAAATCCACAATTCTGCAAACCCTGTAGACTTCTAGGTAATGCTGGAATTTGAAAATGATGCAAACCCCCAAGAATTCTAGGTTATGCTGGAATTTGAAAATTATGCAAACCCTCAAGACTTCTAGGTAATGATGGAATTTGAAAACTATGCAAACCCGCAAAACCTATAGGTAATGCTGGAAATCCACAATTCTGCAAACCCTGTAGACTTCTAGGTTATGCTGGAATTTGAAAATGATGCAAACCCCCAAGAATTCTAGGTTATGCTGGAATTTGAAAATTATGCAAACCCTCAAGACTTCTAGGTAATGATGGAATTTGAAAACTATGCAAACCCGCAAAACCTATAGGTAATGCTGGAAATCCACAATTCTGCAAACCCTGTAGACTTCTAGGTTATGCTGGAATTTGAAAATGATGCAAGCCCTCAAGACTTCTAGGTTATGCTGGAATTTGAAAATTCTGCAAACCCGCAAAACCTACAGGTAATGCTGGAAATCTAAAATTCTGCAAACCCTGTAGACTTCTAGGTTGTGCTGGAATTGGAAAATTATGCAAACCCGCAAAACCTACAGGTAATGCTGGAAATCTACAATTCTGCAAACCCTGTAGACTTCTAGGTTGTGCTGGAATTGGAAAATTATGCAAACCCTCAAGACTTGTAGGTAATGCTGGAATTGGAAAATTATGCGAACGCGCAAACCCTATAGGTAATGCTGGAAATCCACAATTCTGCAAACCCTGTAGACTTCTAGGTAATGCTGGAATTTGAAAATTATGCAAGCCCTCAAGACTTCTAGGTAATGCTGGAAATCCACAATTCTGCAAACCCTGTAGACTTCTAGGTTATGCTGGAATTTGAAAGTTATGCAAACCCGCAAAACCTACATGTAATGCTGGAAATCCACAATTCTGCAAACCCTGTAGACTTCTAGGTTGTGCTGGAATTGGAAAATTATGCAAACCCTCAAGACTTGTAGGTAATGCTGGAATTGGAAAATTATGCGAACGCGCAAACCCTATAGGTAATGCTGGAAATCCACAATTCTGCAAACCCTGTAGACTTCTAGGTAATGCTGGAATTTGAAAATTATGCAAGCCCTCAAGACTTCTAGGTAATGCTGGAAATCCACAATTCTGCAAACCCTGTAGACTTCTAGGTTGTGCTGGAATTGGAAAATTATGCAAACCCTCAAGACTTGTAGGTAATGCTGGAATTGGAAAATTATGCAAACCCTCAAGACTTGTAGGTAATGCTGGAATTGGAAAATTATGCGAACGCGCAAACCCTATAGGTAATGCTGGAAATCCACAATTCTGCAAACCCTGTAGACTTCTAGGTTATGCTGGAATTTGAAAATGATGCAAACCCCCAAGAATTCTAGGTTATGCTGGAATTTGAAAATTATGCAAACCCTCAAGACTTCTAGGTAATGATGGAATTTGAAAACTATGCAAACCCGCAAAACCTACATGTAATGCTGGAAATCCACAATTCTGCAAACCCTGTAGACTTCTAGGTTATGCTGGAATTTGAAAGTTATGCAAACCCGCAAAACCTACATGTAATGCTGGAAATCCACAATTCTGCAAACCCTGTAGACTTCTAGGTTGTGCTGGAATTGGAAAATTATGCAAACCCTCAAGACTTGTAGGTAATGCTGGAATTGGAAAATTATGCGAACGCGCAAACCCTATAGGTAATGCTGGAAATCCACAATTCTGCAAACCCTGTAGACTTCTAGGTTGTGCTGGAATTGGAAAATTATGCAAACCCTCAAGACTTGTAGGTAATGCTGGAATTGGAAAATTATGCAAACCCTCAAGACTTGTAGGTAATGCTGGAATTGGAAAATTATGCGAACGCGCAAACCCTATAGGTAATGCTGGAAATCCACAATTCTGCAAACCCTGTAGACTTCTAGGTAATGCTGGAATTTGAAAATTATGCAAGCCCTCAAGACTTCTAGGTAATGCTGGAAATCCACAATTCTGCAAACCCTGTAGACTTCTAGGTTATGCTGGAATTTGAAAGTTATGCAAACCCGCAAAACCTACATGTAATGCTGGAAATCCACAATTCTGCAAACCCTGTAAACTTCTAGGTTATGCTGGAATTTGAAAATTATGCAAACCCTCAAGACTTCTAGGTAATGCTGGAATTTGAAAATTATGCAAACCCTCAAGATTTCTAGGTAATGCTGGAAATCCACAATTCTGCAAACCCTGTAGACTTCTAGGTTATGCTGGAATTTGAAAATTATGCAAACCCTCAAGACTTCTAGGTAATGCTGGAAATCCACAATTCTGCAAACCCTGTAGACTTCTAGGTTATGCTGGAATTTGAACGTTATGCAAACCCGCAAAACCTACATGTAATGATGGAAATCCACGATTCTGCAAACCCTGTAAACTTCTAGGTTATGCTGGAATTTGAAAATTATGCAAACCCGCAAAATCTACATGTAACGATGGAAATCCATAATTCTACAAACCCTGTAGACTTCTAGGTTATGCTGGAATTTGAAAATTCTGCAAACCCTCAAGACTTCTAGGTAATGCTGGAATTTGGAAATTATGCAAGCCCGCAAAACCTACATGTAATGATGGAAATCCATAATTCTACAAACCCTGTAAACTTCTAGGTTATGCTGGAATTTAAAAATTATGCAAACCAGCAAAACCTTTAGGTAATGCTGGAAATCCACGATTCTACAAACCCTGTAGACTTCTAGGTTATGCTGTAATTTGAAAATTATGCAGACCCGCAAAACCTATAGGTAATGCTGGAAATCCACAATTCTACAAACCCTGTAGACTTCTAGGTTACGCTGGATTTTTTAAATTATGCAAGCCATCTTTTAGGTCTTACAGAACCGTTAAAATTATGCAACTAAAAACTCACTGGATTGTTAAAATTTCGTTCTTTTTTCTAAATAAAAGATGAATACTTGAAATAAAATGGAGTAGGTGAAAAAGGTAAAATGAAAAGGCGTGTCATGTGATGAAAGAGTTGTCTCCGGGCGGACTTGAGGGGAAGGAGGGCCAGGGGATCCCTTTGATCTCGATGTGAGGAAGTAATATTCGATTTACGTTCCCATCCTCTGAGTCAGGCACAGAGAAAACCTTCTCCCTTACACTTCCCATTGTCAGAATTCAAAACAACTTCCTATCCTACATACTGCATCAACCTGTATGAATTCATTTTTTTATTCTACCTTCCGAATAAATTCTTTTGTCTGCGGAATTCTTTTGGAAAACGATGCCCTTAGAGGAAAATACCGTTTCGGACATTTTTAACCAGAATTCTTTATAAAAATGAAACAAAGGGTAACATGAAAATTGAGGAAATATTGAGAAAAAAAAAAAAAAAAAAAAATGTGGTCATGAGGGTTTGCAGAATTCCATAATTTCCTGCATGACCTACAAGTCATGAGGGTTTGCCTAATTTCAATATTTTCTCCATAACCTAGAAGTGATGGGGGTTTGCAGAATTTGAATTTTTGTTCAGGACCTTCCTTTTCTTGATGGCTTTCAGAATTTTATTATTCCTGCATGACCTAGAAGACTTGATGGCTTGCATAATTTAAAATTTTTTCAAAATTTCGACACTTTACATAACCTAGAGCGATCATTTCATCCCTTCATAGATAGTGACATAATATAGTTTTCGAATAAAACTATAATTTTGGTTTGATTAAAAGTTGTAATTAGATGTCGTGGATCTGTTGGTTGATAGGAGAGGTCTGGAGGGGGGCCCTGAGGATTCAACATAAACACCAATCCGGTCTAATACGATATGACACGTGTAATTCCCACGTGTTACTCCCATGTGATGTGTCCTAACAACATATAACTTCCCCTCGACCCCCCCCCTCCTTCACCATCCCTGGCACCCCACACACCCACACACTAACATCTTCAATTTCGTCCTATCTTATATCACGCCACATTAACTTTATCCACCGTCAATTTCTCAACGTTCCAAAACCTCCCTTTCCAACCCGATGAGGTTTTCACTTATAAAAAACGACATCTTTTTCTTTTTTCCGGACAATTTTAACGTGGGGGGACGTTAGGGGAGGTTGTGGGAAGGCGAAGGAAAGTGGGGGTGACCAGAAGAAATTTTTCGTTTTGCGTACTATTTAAATTTTGCTTAAAAACTGCCTAAAAAGGATCTTTACTGGTGAAAAAGGCTGAAAATCAGGCTTAAAAGGGCTCTTTTTGTCAAAAAGATAGAAAATCTCAACAAAATAAAAATGTCAAATACTGTCGGAACCTGTTTTAAATGGGTCTTTCCTTGTCAAAAATGGTCAAAATCTTGCTAAATAGGGTCTTTCATCGCTAAAAAGGGTCTTTTTTTGTCAAAAAAGGGCCAAACCTGTCTAAAAAGTGTCTTCCCTTGTTAAAAAAACTTCAAAATCTGAGTAAAAAGGGTCTTTTCTCGTCAAAAAAAGGTTCAAAATGAGGCTGAAAAGGGTCTTTTCTACTCGAAAAGGATCAAAATCTCTCTTAGAAGTGTTTTTCCTTGTCAAAAATCGTCAAAATCTGGCTAAAAAGGGTCTTTTTTTTTTTGTCCAAAAAGAGCCAAAACTGTCTGAAAAGTGTCTTCCCTTGTCAAAAAACTTCAAAATCTGAGTTAAAAGGGTCTTTTCTCATCAAAAAAAGGTTCAAAATGAGGCTGAAAAGGGTCTTTTCTACTCGAAAAGGGATAAAATCTGTCTTAAAAGTGTCTTTCCTTGTCGAAAATGGTCAAAATCTGTCTAAATAGGGTCTGTCATCAATAAAAATGGTCAAAATCTGGCAGAAGATGGTCTTTTCTTGTCAAAAAAGGATCAAAATCGCTCTTCAAAGCGCCTTTCTTGTCAAATAGCTTTTAGGTTATGCAGAAAATATTGAAATTAGGCAAACCCTCACGACTTGTAGGTCATGCAGGAAATATTGAAATTCTGCAAGCCCTCAAGACTTTTAGGTTATGCTGGAATTTTGAAATTATGCAAACTTTTTTGAACTCAATTCTGTGTTTTTGGAGGCCCTAATTTACCCATTTATCACTTAAAACTTAAAGAAGACAAAAACCCTGAGAAAATGAAATAACATCTCTCCGTTTGTTTCGACTCTGGGAGGAGGGGAAAGGGAAGCTTTTATTACAGAGAAGAAAATAACAAGGGAGAGAGAAAATTACTGTTGTTTTTAATTACGTCATAACGCCCGTACATCCTAAGGGATGAAAAGGTTCAACTTTTACAGGTTTCCCTTATCGACTTCCCTCACTTTTAAACCTCGTTACGAATTCATATTTTTGAATTTGTTCAAAATAATTAAAAAAACAACTTCCTTTTAAGTTTCTTACCTGCAAAAACGTCAAAAAACACATCTTTTGGGATAAAAATTAAATAATTTAAGGTCTTTGTTAAGTGGAAAAAAGCTTGGAAAGAAGCCACATTTATGGTGATTTATCGAAAATTGGGCCATTTTATCTGAAGATGCCAGGGTGTCCAAATTGGGCTACTTTACCCAGTTTAAGTTTGGGCTACTTCCCAATTTGTCGAAATATGTTATTTGTTTAATAAAATTTATTCTTTAAGGAGAACAACGGTTTAGTCGAAATATATCCCGAACCAAACTTATAAATCGGTTTAATAGTCTTTTATCTGAATTTAAATTTGAATGAAATACTTTTGGATTCTGAATCAATTCTTTTCTCTCTGCGTTAGGTTATCACTAAGGTTTCCATTTTCTATCCTGGCGCTCGCGGTTGCCAAGGTTGCCACCCTGACCAGTGAAAGGGGAAGATTTCCCTTTTACATATATTTTATGTTAAATTCATTTTATTGATTTAAACGTTAATTTCCTTTCTAAGTTTAAAGATTCGGATCGATTGATGAACGTTCGAGGGGTTTTAGAAACGCCTTTCGAGTTAATTAGTTGAAATAAAAGGTGTCAATCTCAGGCCTCCTGATTGAAAGCGGTAATTAGCGCGAATCCCCTCTAAAGTAACCCCGGAGACCTTTTTAAGAAACTCAAAAAACGTTTAAAACACTCCTTTTTATCTTCTTTTATTTCATTGACAAATTTTTTCGAGAAAAAAGTCTTTCGTAACAATTGCGGCTTTTTATCGTCATTTTGTGTTTTGTCTTTGGAATACGATTTAACCATTTAATAGCAGCTTTTAACGAGCTAATTTAATAAAGAAAATTCATTTTTAATTTGGAAAACTACAATATCCAGTAGAAAAGTACTTTTATTACAAAATTTTTTTTCATTAAATTTTAATTCAGTAAAAAAAAAATTATTTATTATTAAAAATGGTACCTATTTGTTTTAGCGGATTTTTTAATATAATTTTCTGTAAAATTAGTTAAACCAATAGGAATTCTGAGATCTGCTGGAAAGGTTAAATTGAGGCTTGGGATTGCAAAAGTTTCCAGATTGGGCCTCATAAGTAGCCCAATTTGAGAGAAAAAGGAAATATTGTAGGAATTCGGTCTTTTATGGATAGCAGTGTTGCCGGATTGGGCAATATAAAGATTCAAATTTTGAGAAATTGCATTGATGACACATTGGGCCCTAAAAAGTGTCCCAATTTTCGTTAAATTGTAAGAAATGGCAAAAATGTCAAAAGCCAAATTTTGAGAAATTGCATTGTTGACAGATTGGGCCCTAAAAAAGTGGCCCAATTTTCAATAAATCGTCCCAAATGGCAACAATGTCAGAAGCCCAATATTGAGAAATCGTATTGATGACGCACTGTTGACGACAGGACGACAGGACGACAGGACGACAGGACGACATGGCGACATGGCGACAGGACGACATGGCGACAGGACGACATGGCGACAGGACGACAGGAAGACTGGACGAAAGGACGAAAAGACGACAGGACGACAGGACGAAAGGACGACAGGACGACAGGACGACTGGACGAAAGGACGACAGGACGAAAGGACGACAGGACGACAGGACGACTGGACGAAAGGACGACAGGACGAAAGGACGAAAGGACGACAGGACGAAAGGACGACAGGACGACAGGACGACAGGACGAGAGGACGACAGGACGAAAGGACGACAGGACGAAAGGACGACAGGACGAAAGGACGACAGGACGAAAGGACGACAGGACGAAAGGACGACAGGACAAAGGACGACAGGACGAAAGACGACAGGACGAAAGGACGACAGGACGAAAGGACGACAGGACGAAAGGACGACAGGACGAAAGGACGACAGGACGAAAGGACGACAGGACGAAAGGACGACAGGACGAAAGGACGACAGGACGAAAGGACGACAGGACGAAAGGACGACAGGACGAAAGGACGACAGGACGAAAGGACGACAGGACGAAAGGACGACAGGACGAAAGGACGACAGGACGAAAGGACGACAGGACGAAAGGACGACAGGACGAAAGGACGACAGGACGAAAGGACGACAGGACGAAAGGACGACAGGACGAAAGGACGACAGGACGAAAGGACGACAGGACGAAAGGACGACAGGACGAAAGGACGACAGGACGAAAGGACGACAGGACGAAAGGACGAAAGGACGACAGGACGAAAGGACGAAAGGACGACAGGACGACAGGACGACAGGACGAAAGGACGACAGGACGAAAGGACGACAGGACGAAAGGACGACAGGACGAAAGGACGACAGGACGAAAGGACGAAAGGACGACAGGACGAAAGGACGACAGGACGAAAGGACGACAGGACGAAAGGACGACAGGACGAAAGGACGAAAGGACGAAAGGACGAAAGGACGAAAGGACGACAGGACGACAGGACGAAAGGACGACAGGACGAAAGGACGACAGGACGAAAGGATGAAAGGACGACAGGACGAAAGGACGACAGGACGAAAGGACGACAGGACGAAAGGACGACAGGACGAAAGGACGACAGGACGAAAGGACGACAGGACGAAAGGACGAAAGGACGAAAGGACGACAGGACGAAAGGACGAAAGGACGAAAGGACGACAGGACGAAAGGACGAAAGGACGACAGGACGTCAGGACGACAGGACGTCAGGACGACAGGACGACAGGACGACAGGACGACAGGACGAAAGGACGAAAGGACGACAGGACGACAGGACGACATGACGAAAGGACGACAGGACGAAAGGACGACAGGACGAAAGGACGACAGGACGAAAGGACGAAAGGACGACAGGGCGACAGGGGGACAGGGCGACAGGGGGACAGGGCGACAGGGGGACAGTGGGACAGGGGGATAGGACGACAGGACGACGGGGGCGACAGGGCAACAGGGCGACAGGGCGACAGGGCGTCAGGGCGGCAGTACGACAGGACTACAGGAGGACAGGACGACTCAAATTATGCACACCAGACCAACTTTAAAAATTTTCAAATCCAGCAAAAACCAACAAATTTTTGCAAAAAATTGTCAATATCCAGATGTTGATTTCAGACTATTTTTTTCCCCCTAGAACACTCCAAAGGACCCTTGACGTACGAAACTCGTATAATACGATTCATGACGGGAGAAAAGGAGTAGTAACAGGTAGAAGAGTTTTATTTTGAAAAGATTCGCCATTTTGAAGACAGGACGACAGGACGACAGGACGACAGGACGACAGGACGACAGGACGACAGGACGACAGGACGACATGGCGACATGGCGACATGGCGACATGGCGACAGGGCGACAGGGCGACGGTGTGACAGGAAGACAGGAAGACAGGAAGACAGGGCTACAGGGCTACAGGACTACAGGGCTACAGGACGACAGGACGACAGGACGACAGGCGTATCAGCTCAAATTATACACACCAGACCAACTTTAAAAATTGTCAAATCCAGCAGAAACCAACAAATTTTGCAAAAAATTGTCAATAACCAGATGTTGATTTCAGACTATTTTTTTCCCCCTAGAACACTCCAAAGGACCCTTGACGTACGAAACTCGTATAATACGATTCATGACGGGAGAAAAGGAGTAGTAACAGGTAGAAGAGTTTTATTTTGAAAAGATTCGCCATTTCGTAGGCACTTGAGACATTCAAATCAGCGTGTTGGATACTCGTTGGGCCCTCCCTTGTTCCTGTCAAGAATAACAGTATCTATTAACATATAATTACACTCGGGGTGTCCTCCCTCGCTACTCCCTTACATTTCATGCTAATTTTATCTAGTATAAAAACATTTAAACAATTTACCCTACAAAAGGGCGAAATCTTTTTTATTGTTGGAAACAATATTTTCGTAAGTTTAAAACGTTATACTTTTTTTTACGGCCGACTTTACGGTTATAAAATTTTACAGTCGGTGCTAAATCATTGGCCGAATAACCAAATCCTCCTTACATTTTACTGTACGCTATAAAAAAATATAAAATGGCGCCTATAATGGAAAAGATGGGGGATGAAAGTAAAGTAGGGTGGGGGGTGGGAAAACATGATTTCTTTTATGAGATTATATTCGAACTTTGGGATGTAGGGCTTGGAAAAAATGTTAGCAAGACAAATGTCTGGGATTTGCATAATTAGGAAGTTTTGATACGGACGATTTAGGGTGTCTCTTTTATATATTAAGGGAGGGGATAAAAAAAAAGGAAAGGAGGGGGTAAAAAAGTTTGGAAGGGTTTTCCGTTACAAGTTAAAAAGTGCTTAATCTTTTGTTAATCACATTTATTTTTCAAAGTTAATGCCCCCCAGCAACATTTGAAAATAATGGAGACTTAAAGAAATTAGTCGATGAAAAATTATGCAAAAAATGAGAAACAATGCTGTTTGAATTTTTTTCCTGCGATAAAAAATGGATTTTAAATGAATTTTTGAAAATTTGACTTTTTATCTGATAAGACAGTATCACATACGTCATAAAACCTACAATTTATCAGCTTTAATATAGAGTTTTCTTTCATATCTCGAAAACAGTGATTCGGAGAAGAAAAAGTAATAAAATAAAAGTTGCAGAGAATTTAATTTCCTTTTTGATAAACCCCTAGGATATTCTAAATTACCTAAAATTAAAATCACCATAGTTTTTGCCATTGTCCGAAAGGAAATTTTATTCTCTACAAATTTTATTTTATTAATTTTTCTTCTCAGAGTCACCGTTTTCGAGATAATCTAGCATAATCTATAAGGCAGGATCACATACGTCATTAAACCTAAAATTATCTGCTCTAATATAGAGTTTTCTTTCATATCTCGAAAACAACGATTCAGAGACGAAAAAGTAATAAAATGAAAGTTGTAGAGAATCGAATTTCCGTTCAGATTGTGGGAAAAACCTTGGTTATTGCAGGCAAAAAGCCCTCAGAAAACAAATATTTAAAAAATCTTCTTTTAGAATATACTTTACATTGAGCCAAAAAAGAGCACGAAAATGAAAAAGGATGCCGTTTTTATCCTGAAAAATGTGAATTTTCATGAGAAATTTTGCACTGTGACCTAACTAGGCCTTAAGTCTCCAAATCGTAAGGCATTTCTTGAAGAAGAAAAAATTCGCTTTTAACCAAAAACATATATTTTTCCCTCTTTCAGCAGCCCCTCCCCCCCAAAAAAAGTGAGATAAACCTTATAAACAGATTTATCTAACCTTAGAAATTTTTTATCTTCTTGTCCCTATTTTTTCGCTCCAGCATTCGCCCCCTTCGAATAAAGGTGAGTTTTCGGCAAAACCTTCCCTTTTTTTATATATATCAAAAGAAAGATAAAAAAATCTTCCTTTTGTGTGACGTATAATGCTCATCGTAATGTTAGAAAGGGATCAAAAGTCTCAAAAAAAGACATCTTTGATCTAAAAAAAACTTGAAAATACCATTGATGCTGGAAACCCATTTTTTTAAGTGTCACCAATTTTGAAGAAATTTTATATTTTGACCTAAAAATGTTGTTTTGAAGGTTTTTAAGAGGAGTTTTTTTAATTATCTCGAAAACTGTGATTCTGAGAAGAAAAATTAATTAAATAAAAGTTGTAGAGAATCAAATTTCCATTCGGATAGACTCCTAAGATATTCTAAATTGCTAAAAATCAAAATCACCAATTTTTTGACATGATCTGAAAGAAAATTTGATTCTCTACAACTTTCATTTCTTTACTTTTTCTTCTCAGAATCACCGTTTTCGAGATAATCCAGCATTTACTTGTAAGTTTGCCTACTTTAGAAAAAAATTTCCTAATGAACTTGTCACCCTTTGGACTTATAGTATAGGAAATAGGATAAGCAAAAGCCTTTTTTTTTTTTTTTTTTATATGTATTTCCTTTTTGCCTGAAATTTTACAATTTAAAAATTCGTCTCTTTTTATTTTATTAATCCTTTTTCATCAAAGGAAAATCAAAACGAAAATCGCCTGGGGGTGATCAGTTGGCAGCGTTATTCAAAAGCAAACATGGGGATTTAAAATGACAGTTTTTTTAATATCGTTTGAAAGGTGGAATTAAAAGCGTTTTTTGTGCTTAATTGAATAAAAACAAAAATTTAATTTTTTTAAAAATTACTAACCTTGGGGAAAAAAATTTGTTGATTTTGCGAAACTTTTGAACGAGGGCGGTTTCTCGAGGGGTGGAAGGTGGACGTTCGGGTTTTTACGGTTTGGGGGAGGGGGGGGGGAGTGGTCCAGACAGGAACGATCTTTCCGGGATGCTGTAGTGAACTGATGCGCTAAGACTATGCGGAGGAAAGGCCGAAAAACAGAGGGAGCCCCCAAACGGAAGGCGCATGAACTGAAGGGCACCCACCCCTGGACCGCCACCCCCCTCGCCCCCCTCCCCTCGACCACCCCCGCCCCTCTAATTCTCCTCATATAACATACAACCCTTTACACTTCACGCCCGTCCGGGGGGGTGTCATGGAAAGATTAATTTACACAATTTTTTAACAATCCCCTCCCTCTTTTTCCCTTAATTTTTCACAATTTTGTCAAAAGGTTAAGTAGTTTCAAAGTCATTAAAAATATGCCAAGATTTTAAAGTTAAAGAAAAATCGCAATTCATAAAAGACGCTCAATAATTTTATAGTTTTATCACTGCCCTAATGTCTTCCTGTGGTAGCATCATGGAGTTGGTCTGTCATAATGACCTTCTGTCTCCCTGTCATCCTGTCTCTTGTCCACTTAGCAACTGTCACGGTCTTTGCGTCGCCCTATCTTCCTATTAGTCCTTCTCTGTCGTCCTGTCCTCTCTGATCTTCGTGTCCTCTAATGATATAATATCCTGGCATCCTGTCCTATGCTGTCTCCCTATCCTATCTGCCTGTCCTCTTCTGTTGTCCTGTCCTCCCCTGTCGTCCTGTTAACTTCCGGTCGTCCCTGTAATCCCCTGTCGTACTCTCCAGCTTCAGGAGCTTTGTTCTCCCCTATTTCCTCTCTTTTTGTCCTGTCATCTCCTGTCGTCCTCTCGTTTCCTGCCTTTCGGTCAGTCCTGTCGTGCTATGCCCTGTCGTCCTGTACTGTGCTGTCGTCTTGTCGTGTCATTCACTATAATCTTGTCATCTTGTCGTCATGTTCCGTCCTGTCATCCTGTCGTGTCATGCCCTGTCATCTTGTCTTCCTGTTCTGTCCTGTCGTCCTTTTATCTTGTCTTCCTGTTCTGTCCTGTCGTCCCGTCCTGTACTGTCATCCTGTCATACTGTCATCCTATCATGTCCTGTCATCCCCGTCTTCCTGTCCTACCCTGTCACCCTGTCCTGCCCTGTCTTCCTGCCCTCTCCTGTCACATCCTTTCGCCCTGTCATATCCTGCCCTCTCCTGTCACATCCTGTCGCCCTGCCCTCTCCTGTCACATCCTGTTGCCCTGCCCTCTCCTGTCACATCCTGTCGCCCTGTCATATCCTGCCCTCACCTGTCATATCCTGCCCTCACCTGTCATATCCTGTCGCCCTGTCATATCCTGTCGTCCTGCCAACATGTCGCCCTGTCATAACCTGTCATCCTGTCATATCCTGTCGTCCTGTCATATCCGGTCGCCCTGTCATATCCTGTCGTCTTGCCATATCCTGTCATATCCTGTCGTCCTTCCATATCCTGTCGTCCTGTCATATCCTGCCGTCCTGTCATATCCTGTCGTCCTGTCATATCCTGCCGTCCTGTCATATCCTATCGTCTGTCATATCCTGTCGTCCTGTCATCTTCTGGATTTGGCATCCCCTTTCTATCTGTCCTGTCGTCCTGCCTTCTACTGTCGTCCTGTCCTCCCCTGTCTCCCGTCAACCTCCTGTCGTCCTGTCCTCCTGTCCTGTCAGACTGTGTTTTTGGCCATATAAGTGTTAAATATATTTTTCTTTTTTATTCATGAATTTAACGAAGGCATTTGTAAAATATCACCCTCGGAGCGGACATTTTCTTTTTAGAGGCTCACTCGTAGCATTAAGTGCTTCCCTTGTTTGCCTTCTGACTAAAAAAAAGGAAAAGGGGAAACCCTTCCCTCCCATCCCCCTTCTCACTTCCCTCCCACCTCCCTCCTCCACCATTTTCTAAAGTAAACATGTTTTTTCAATACTACCCTAAAATAAGAGAACCCGCCAAATTTTTTTTTACCGAAGATTTCGTTTCTACTTAAAATTAAAAAAAAATTCTAACCTTCCAAAAGGACCGGACGACAGGATAAGACAGGCCAACAGGACAGGAAGACAGGAGAGGACAGGAGAGGACAGGACGACAGGAGGAGCTTCATCTGTTACAATCTTCCGCTGCTTCAAATGGAAAAGCAAGCCTGGCCCAAGAAAATGTTCTATTGTTGATGTTTTTTAAGAAAAAATGTTTTCGCGGATTTAACTATAAAAGGGGCTATTGAGGTGTTTTTTGTTTATACGGATTTCAATATTCGTTCCCAGGCCAAGTTTATATGTGGTATAATTTATATAGAAGTTTCATCCCTCGGGTTAATTACGAAAGGTTAATTGTATTAAAAGGAAACTTTGTAAATGATACGGCACTCTAAAGTAACGCCTCTGGATTGTTAACAAGAATCTTTAAGAGACAAGTTTCGTGTTGTATGGAAGCTGGCGGTTGAGTTTTGAGTTCCAAGACGTTAAATAATTGAACGTGTTCATACGACGGAGGTCTCGAAAAGTGGCAAAACTCGGGGAAACCTGTCCTACCCTGTCGCCCTGTTCTCTACTGTTATCCTATCCTGCCCTGTCGTCTTGTCGTGTCCTGCCACAATGTTGTCTTGTCCTGTCGTCATGTCTTGTCCTGGCCTATCGCCTTGTCCTGTCATGCCCTGTAGTCAGGGTGTCCTGTAGTGAGGTTGTCCTGTCGTCCTGCCATAATGTCGTCTTGTACTGTCGTCGTGTCTTGTCCTGGCCTATCGAACTGTCCTGTCATGTCCTGTAGTCAGGTTGTCCTGTCGTCCTGTCCTGTCCTGTCCTGTCACGTAATATCCTGTCATGTATTTTCGTCCTGTCCTGTTTTGTAGTCCTGTCATCTTGCCGTGTCCTGTCTCCTGTCGTCCTGTCTCCTGTCCTCCTGTCGTCCTGTCCTGTCACGTAATATCCTGTCATGTATTTTCGTCCTGCCCTGTTCTGTCGTCCTGTCATCATGCCGTGTCCTGTCTCCTGTCGTCATATCATGTCGTGTCATCATGTCGTCCAGTGGTGTTCTGTGGTCCTGTTGTCATGTCCTCCTGTCCTGTCATGTAATATCCTTTAATGTATTTTCGTCCTGTTCTGTTCTGTCGTCCTGGCATCATGTCGTGTCCTGTCTCCTGTCGTCTTGTCCTTTCGTCATGTCTTGTCCTGGCCTTTCGCCCTGTCCTGTCATGCCCTGTATTAAGGTCGTCCTGTCGTCCTGTCGTCCTGTCGTCCTGTCTTCCTGTCGTCCTGTCGTCCTGTCTTCCTGTCGTCCTGTCGTCCTGTCGTCCTGTCGTCCTGTCGTCCTGTCGTCCTGTCGTCCTGTCGTCCTGTCGTCCTATCGTCATATCGTCCTATAGTTCTGTCCTCCTGCCTCCTGTCCTCCTGTCCTGTTCTGTCACGTAATATCCTGGCATGTATTTTCGTCCTGCCCTGTTCTGTCGTCCTGTCTCCTGTCGTCATATCCTGTCCTGTCATCATGTCGTCAAGTTGTGTCCTGTCGTCCTGTTGTCCTGTCCTCCTGTCCTCCTGTCCTGTCATGTAATTTCCTGTCATGTATTTTCGTCCTGTCCTGTTCTGTCGTCCTGTCATCATGTCGTGTCCTGTCTCCTGTCGCCATATCCTGTCCTGTCGTCCTGTCGTCAAGTCGTCTCCTTTCGTCATATCCTGTCCTGTCATCCTGTCGTCAAGTCGTCTCCTGTCGTCATATCCTGTCCTGTCATCCTGTCGTCAAGTCATTATGTCGTGTCGGCTTGTCCTGTCCTTCCTGTCCTGTCACGTAATGTCTTTTCGTCCTGTCCTGTCATCCTGTCGTCATTTCATTTCCTATCTCCTGTCGTCCTATGTTGTTATCCTGTCGTTCTGTCCTGTCACGTAATGTCCTGTCCTGTCCTGTCTTTTTGTTCTATCCTGTCCTGTCGTCGTGTCGTGTCCTGTCGTCCTTTCCTGTGGTCCGGGGACGTGTTTCGTTGAATTTCCCCTAATGTCTATATTGAATTTTGAAACTGGTATTATGTAAAGGATAAAATGGGGGTTTTGTGTGTAGGATTTTTTTTGTCGGGGTCCTCCTAAACGAGAGATAAGGCCGCTCGCAGATTACCCGCCCCCGTATCAGGAAATACACCGCTTTCATGTTGCTGCATCCAAACCGCTCTATTTAACCTTCCCTACACTCTCGACAACATCATTTCCTTTTCGCGAAAATTTTTATTCCTTTTTACGATTCTGACAATTTCTCGGGTTGGAAATTTTTTTTTCTGCATTGTTTGTATACAGTGTAAAACATACTATAGTGACATACAGGGCTCGAGCAGGGTACTACAGGGCTAACAGGACACAGGGCTGAAACAGGGCTACATGACTACAGGGCTACAGGGCTACAGGGCTACAGGACTACAGGATTAATTTTTGTCCTTTTGACAATAAAACCGTGCTTTAGAGATACAAAAAACTGTTTGTTTTTAGTGAGTTTTTTTCCTGTTCGGTCTTGCTCGGACGATTTGTGAAGAAAAATAAATTGTCGCCTCTATCGTTAACAGTTCTTTCTCTCTCGTGGATCATCGGTGATTAATGGAACTCTGAGACCTTTTTTCCTCCCCTTCCCTCCCTTATAAACCAAAAGCCAGCAATATTTCCGACACAATATAATAAGAGAACTAATTAAATTCTGTTTCTGGAAGTGGGATTGAAGGGAAATGAAGGGAAGGAAGAAAATTAAAATACTTGGGCGAAACTTTTCCGGAGGGCTTGGTCAATAAAGGGAACTTCCCGATCAATCTTATCATTTCCCACTCCAGAATCTTGAAAAATAAAAAGTCTTGAATTTTTAAAATGAGCGTTAAACATGAAGAAAATGGAGTTTTTTTGCTTACAGTTTAGGAAATCCCTTGTTTGTATTCTGGAAGGATCAACCCCCAAAGGGCTTTTCTGATGAGAAGAAGGATTTGGAGAAAACCAACTTGACCAGAAATGACTCCTCATATCAATTCCAGCGATCTACATACGAAGAAATCACTTTTGGAAGGAAAAAAAGAGAAAAAATTTTATGTGAGGATATGGTCGGATGTGATAAAAAGTGTATATCAAAATACGTCTATGTTTTTATTTGAATTTACCGGATGGGATTTGGAGAGTTACGCCCTCTGATACATCGCAGCCATGATTCAAATTCGGACGTCGACACAGAAAAGGCTAATGGTCGCCGCCTTTTAAAATATCGCCACCATCAATTCGGACAAAAGCAAAAAAACGGACTCTAGATGACAAAAACATTTTCATCAGAGTTCAAATTGATCCTTTAAAATAAAAAATAAATGAATTCTATTAATGGGGATCCCACATCAAAAGTGTGCGAGAGAGAGGGAAGATGCCCAAAAGTAGTTTCCTTGTTTTGTGCACCAAAAATGGTCGGAAATTTTTTTTTGAAAAGCGTTTTCTCATTATTTTGGAAAACTACGTGCTGTTTAGGGAGCAGTTTTTCTGGAAAAATTTTCCTCGGGAAAATAGAAAATGCAATTTTCCTCCAAAACTGAAATTTTGAAAAAACAGGTATTCATCTTGTAGGTTTTGACGAGCTGATTTCAAAAATGCTAATATTAAGAAGATCGGATGAATAGATTCGTCGGTATGTGATTTTTAAGGAGTAGATGCTGCGGGGAAGGGGATTCAAATTGTGGGGAAGCAAAGATGACTCTTTTCCTTCAAGGTCATCGAACTTTACAAACGGCACTTTTAGCATTTTTAGGCACGAAATTTCGGGTTTTTGCTTGAAGGAGCGGAACTCTACCGCGTTCATAGATTTCAGAAAATTTTATAAAAACAAAACTAAAGATTATTAAATTTCATACAAATTTGATCTACTAAGATTTTTTGTAGGACCAAACGTTTTTCATCTACGAGGTGACAAAAAGCTGGATTTTCGATTTTTACCTATGAAAAAGTCAGATTTTAGAAAAGTCAGTCTGCAAATGATAAAAATTTAGAATAACATCAAAAACCGATTTGAACGACCCTAACCATGGCAAAGGGAAAATGTTTATTTATCTTTTCTTCCCTCCTCATTAAAACTCCCCGGAACACCGCAGCATCTAAGCCTTAAAAATCTCGTACCGACGAATCTATCCACCCGATCGTCTTAATATTAGCATATTTGGAATCAGCTTATCAAAACCTTCAAGATGACTACCTGTTTTTCAAAAATAAAGTTTTGTTCGAAAATTGCATTTTCTATTTTTCGAGGAAAAATTTTTACGGAAAAACTGCTCTCTAAACAGCACGTAGTTTTCCGAAAGAATGAGAACGCGCTTTTCAAAAAAAAAATTTCCGAGCATTTTTAGTGCCCAAAACGAGGAAACTACTTTTGGAGGTGATAGTGCTGCGATCTCTTGAATGAGAAACAAACAATTCTGATGGGAGTTCCCCCTGAATGGTTAAGTACCTAAATTTGAGAAAAGTGGAACATTTTGCCAGAAATTATTGATTAAAATTTGATATCAGGTGAGGTAGGGTTCACGAGGTTAAAACTGAAATTTCGCGATAAAATATATCGGTGCTGCTGTCTGGTCTTATCTCTCTTCTGTATTCAGTCATCCTGCCTTATATGTCATCCTGTCCTATCGTCCTGCCATCCTGTCGGTTCATCCTGTCCTGGTTCTCTAGGCCACTTTTCTAGGGCGTATCGCGTTCCGGGTTCCGGTGTATCTGGACCGTTCAAGTTCAAGGACGCCGGAAGAAGAGAGTGATGAAGAGGCTCCGCCGACAGCGAAAGAAAGTGGAGAGGGATCGAAAAGTCGCACGCCACGCCGCAGCCCCACCACCGTCGACGGTTCCCTCAATCAAAAAACTCTTTCCACTTCCCTCTCAGTTACAATTTGTGCTCCACATGAGGATCGTTCGGATTAACAAAAATAAACTGTAAGACAACTTTTTTTTAAAAATACCATAAAGATTCGTTCATAGATGTAAGAGAATTCCTTTTTATAACAGGTATAAAAATTAAATAGTTATCACTTATCATTTTGTGATCACATATCACTTATCATTCATCATCATCACCACAATCCCCCATTTTACTCCGAGTTACCCCAGTTTACTCCGAATCACCCCAGTTTACTCCCGATCACCCCAGTTTACTCCTAATTTACCCCAGTTTACACCTAAATTACCCCAGTTTACTCCCGAATTACCCCAGTTTGCTCCAAAATTACCCCAGTTTACTCTCGAATTACCCCAGTTTACTCCCGAATTACCCCCAGTTTACTCCCGAATTACCCCCAGTTCACTCCCGAATTAAAACAGTTTACTCCCAAATTACCCCAGAATACTCCCGAATTACCCCAGTTTACTATCAATTGCCCCAGCTTACTAAAAATTACCACAGTTTACTCCCAATTACCCCAGTTTACTTCCGAATTACCACAGTTTACTCCCAATTACCCCAGTTTACTTCCGAATTACCCCAGTTTACTCCCGAATTACCCCAGTTTACTATCAATTGCCCCAGCTTACTAAAAATTACCACAGTTTACTCCCAATTACCCCAGTTTACTTCCGAATTACCCCAGTTTACTCCCGAATTACCCCAGTTTACTACCGAATTACCCCAGTTTACTACCGAATTACCCCAGTTTACTACCGAATTACCCCAGTTTACTCCCGAATTACCCCCAGTTCACTCCCGAATTAAACCAGTTTACTCCCAAATTACCCCAGAATACTCCCGAATTACCCCAGTTTACTATCAATTGCCCCAGCTTACTCCAAATTACCATAGTGTACTCCCGAATTACCCCAGTTTACTCCCGAATTACCCCAGTTTACTCCCGAATTACCCCAGTTTACTCCCGAATTACCCCCAGTTTACTCCCGAATTAACCCAGTTTACTCCCGAATCACCCCATTAACCCAGTTTACTCCCGAATTACCCCATTAACCCAGTTTACTCCCAAATTACCCCAGTATACTCCTGAATTACCCCAGTTTACTCTCAATTGCCCCAGCTTACTCCAAATTACCTCAATTTACTCCCAATTACCCCAGTTTACTCCCAAATAACCCCAGTTTACTCTCAATTGCCCTAGTTTACTCCAAATTACCTCAGTTTACTCCGAATTACCCCAGTTGACCACAATTAACCCCATTTTACCACAATTACTCAATTTGACCCTAATTACTCCCGGTTACCCCCGTTTACTCCCAATTACCCCCGTTTACTCCCTATTACCCCCGTTTACTCCCAATTACCCCCCGTTTACTCAAATTTATCCCAGTTTAATCAATGTTATCCCAGTTTACTCAAAGTTAGCCCAGTTTACTCACAATCACCCCATTTTACTCCCAATCACTCCAGTTTACTCCCAATTTCCCCAGTTTACTTCAAATTACCCCATTTTACGACAATTACGCCATTTTATCCTAATTACCAGAGTTTACTGCCAATCACCCCAGTTTTCCACAATTACCCCATTTCACCAGAATCTCTTCATGGTGCCACAATTACCAGTTTACCTTTGTTTACTCCTTTACCCCCGTTTACCACAATTACCCCAGTTTACCACAATTACCCCATTTTACAACAATTACCTAGGTACTCCATTTTACCACAATTACCCCAATTCTGCTCCCAATCACCCCAGTTTACTCCCGATTACCCCAATTTACTCCCAATTAACCAGTTTCCAATTACCCCATTTTACAAAACAATAACCCATTTTACCCCAATTAAGCCAGTTTACTACAATTACTCCAGTTTACCCCAAATTACCCCCAACTACCACAGTTTCTCCAAACTATCCCATTTTTTCCCAATTACCCTAGTTTCACTCTCCATATTTACCCCAATTGTTTCTCCTTACCCAGGGGGGGGTGAGGCAAGGGGGCTTTTGTACTTTGTAGCTCCTCCTCCTAACCCAGGGGGGTGAGGCAATGGGACTTCTGAAACACCAAGTTTTGAAATATAAAAATAATCATTTTTTAAAACGTTCAAACGTATAAAAACGATATTAAATAAAAATATATTTTTATGACAATTATGACCTCAATTTTATCACGTTTTTTATTTATTTTATTTTTAAAATTAACCTAAACCAAAATTTATGTGACAAGTTATATGCAAATTCGAACTTGACGGAGTTTTAAGGCGAAAATTCACACTTTTACCTTTAAAAACGAGACTTTTGTGAATTTAAAAAAAATATTTTTATCGCAATAAACGTGATTCGAAATTTTTTAAGGAGACATAAATGGAAAATCTTGAAAGATTTGAATAAAATTATAAACAATGACATTTCCGGAATTGGGCGTAAAGCGATTAAAAAAATTTAGATTTTCAGGGATAAAATTTTTTTATTATTATTATCTTGTTTTTTTCAGGGATTTGACAAGTCCCATAAAATTACACAACCATTGTTTACTTGGGTTGAGGATCTTTTTAACTTGTAAAACGATTTTTTTTTAATTTTGTAATTGTAAACTCGATGGCCAACTTTCGTAATCGTTAATTGTGAGAAAAGGGTACTTGTGGTGAGAAAAACGATGCGAAAACGAATATTAAGTAACATGAAAAGGGAAAAGTATTTCTATATTAGGTGTTTTATTGCAAATTGGGCTTGTTTACACTGAAAACTTTAGTCAGATAGGGCTGTTTATTGCGAATTGGGCTTGTTTACACCGAAAACTTTAGTAAGATAGGGCTGTTTATTGCGAATTGGGCTTGTTTACACAGAAAACTTTAGTCAGATTGGGCTGTTTATTGCAAAGTGGGCTTGTTTACACCGAAAAATTTAGTCAGATTGGGCTGTTTATTGCGAATTGGGGTTGTTTTACACCAAAAACTTTCATCAGATAAGGCTGTTTATTGCGAATTGGTCTTGTTTACACCAAGAACTTTCGTCAGATTGGGCTGTTTATTGCAAATTGGGCTTGTTTACACCAAAAACCTTAGTCAGATTGGGTTGTTTATTGCGAATTGGGCTTGTTTACACCAAAAACTCTCGTCAGATAGGGCTGTTTATTGCGAATTGGGCTTGTTTTACACTAAAACTTTCATCAGATAGGGCTGTTTATTGCGAATTGGTCTTGTTTACACCAAGAACTTTCGTCAGATTGGGCTGTTTATTGCAAATTGGGCTTGTTTACACCAAAAACTTTAGTCAGATTGGGTTGTTTATTGCGAATTGGGCTTGTTTACACCAAAAACTCTCGTCAGATAGGGCTGTTTATTGCGAATTGGGCTTGTTTACACCGAAAATTTTATTAAGATTGGGCTGTTTATTGCAAATTGGGCTTGTTTACACCGAAAAATTTAGTCAGATTGGGCTGTTTATTGCGAATCGGGCTTGTTCACACCGAAACATTTCGTCAGATTGGGCTGTTTATTGCGAATCGGGCTTGTTTACACCGAAAATTTTCGTCAGATTGGGCTGTTTATTGCGAATTGGGCTTGTTTACACAGAAAACTTTAGTCAGATTGGGCTGTTTATTGCAAAGTGGGCTTGTTTACACCGAAAAATTTAGTCAGATTGGGCTGTTTATTGCGAATTGGGGTTGTTTTACACCAAAAACTTTCATCAGATAAGGCTGTTTATTGCGAATTGGTCTTGTTTACACCAAGAACTTTCGTCAGATTGGGCTGTTTATTGCAAATTGGGCTTGTTTACACCAAAAACTTTAGTCAGATTGGGTTGTTTATTGCGAATTGGGCTTGTTTACACCAAAAACTCTCGTCAGATAGGGCTGTTTATTGCGAATTGGGCTTGTTTTACACTAAAACTTTCATCAGATAGGCTGTTTATTGCGAATTGGTCTTGTTTACACCAAGAACTTTCGTCAGATTGGGCTGTTTATTGCAAATTGGGCTTGTTTACACCAAAAACTTTAGTCAGATTGGGTGTTTTATTGCGAATTGGGGCTTGTTTACACCAAAAACTCTCGTCAGATAGGGCTGTTTATTGCCAATTGGGCTTGTTTACACCGAAAATTTTATTAAGATTGGGCTGTTTATTGCAAATTGGGCTTGTTTACACCGAAAAATTTAGTCAGATTGGGCTGTTTATTGCGAATCGGGCTTGTTCACACCGAAACATTTCGTCAGATTGGGCTGTTTATTGCGAATCGGGCTTGTTTACACCGAAAATTTTCGTCAGATTGGGCTGTTTATTGCAAAATGGGCTTGTTTACACCAAAAACTTTCGTCAGATTGGGCTGTTTATTGCAAATCGGGCTTGTTTACACCGAAAACTTTCGTCAGAGTGGGCTGTTTATTTCAAATCGGGCTTGTTTACACCAATAAATTTCGCCAGATTGGGCTGTTTATTGCAAATTGGGCTTGTTTACACCGAAAACTTTCGTCAGAGTGGGCTGTTTATTGCGAATTCGGCTTGTTTACACCAAAAACTTTCGTCGGATTGGGCTGTTTATTGCAAATCGGGCTTGTTTACACCGAAAACTTTCGTCAGATTGGGCTGTTTATTGCAAATAGGGCTTGTTTATACCAAAAACTTTCGTCAGATTGGGCTGTTTATTGCAAATCGGGCTTGTTTACACCGAAAACTTTCGTCAGATTGGGCTGTTTATTTCAAATCGTGCTTGTTTACACCAAAAAATTTCGCCAGATTGGGCTGTTTATTGCAAATTGGGCTTGTTTACACCGAAAAATTTCGTCAGATTGGGCTGTTTATTTCAAATCGGGCTTGTTACACCGAAAACTTTCGTCAGATTGGGCTGTTTATTGCAAATTGGGCTTGTTTACACCGAAAACTTTCGTCAGATGGGCTATTTATTGCGAATTGGGCTTTTTTACACCGAAAACTTTTCTCAGATTGGGCTGTTTTATTGCAAATGGGCTTGTTTACACCACACACAATTCGCCAATTGGGCTGTTTATTGCAAATCGGGCTTGTTTACAACCGAAACTTCGTCAAGAGTGGGCTGTTTATTGCGAATTAGGCCTGTTTAACACCAAAAACTTTCGTCCGGATTGGGCTGTTTCATTGCAAATCGGGCTGTATTACACCGAAAACTTTCGTCAGATTGGGCTGTTTATTGCAAATAGGGCTTGTTTATACCAAAAACTTCGTCAGATGGGCTTTTTATTGCAAATCGGGCTTGTTTACACCGAAACTTTCGTCAGATGGGCTGTTTTTATCAAATTTGCTTGTTTAAACCAAAAAATTTAGCAAGAACTGATGGCTGTTTTAATTGCAAATTGGGCTTGTTTACACAGAAAAATTTAACGTCAGATGGGCTGTTTATCAAATGGGCTTGTTACACTAAAAACCTGAAAAATCTAGTCAGATTGGCTGATTTATTGCAATTGGGCTGTTTACACCAAAAACTTTCATCAGATAAGGCTATTTATTGCGATTGTCTTTTTTACACCCAAAACTTTTCTCAGAATTGGCTGTTATTGCAAATTGGGCTTTTTACATACAAAAACTTTAGTCAGATTGGTTGTTTATTGCGAATTGGGGCTTTTTTACAACCCCAAACTTTCATCAGATTAGGGCTGTTATTGGCGAATTGGTCTGTGTTTAACACAAAACTTTCGTCCGATTGGGCTGTTTATTGCAAATTGGGCTGTGTTTACACCAACACTTTTAGTCAATTGGGTTTTGTTTATTGCGATTGGGCTTGTTTATACAACCTAAAACTCTCGGTCGATAGGGTGTTTTATTGCGAATTGGGCTGTTTTACACCGAAAAATTTTTATTAAGATTGGGCTGTTTATTGCAAATTGGGGCTTGTTTACACCGAAAAATTTAGTCAGATGGGCTGTTTATTGGGGCGGGATCGGGCTTGGTTCACACCCGAAACATTTCGTCAGATTGGGCTGTTTATTGCGCACATCGGGCTTGTTTTACAACTCGAAAAATCTTTCATCAGATTGGGCTGTTTATTGCGAATCGAGGCTTGTTTACAACGAAAAATTTTCGTCAGATTGGGCTGTTTATTTGCAAAAATGGGCTTGTTTACACCAAAAAGCTTTCGTCAGATTGGGCTGTGTTTATTGCAAATCGGGCTTGTTTTACACGAAACTTTCGTCAGAGGTGGGCTGGTTTGTATTGCGAATTCCGGCTTGTTTACACCAAAACGTTCGTCGGAATTGGCTGTTTATTGCGAAATCTGGGCTTGTTTACACCGAAAACTTTCGTCAGATTGGCTTTTTTATTGCAATAGGGCTTGTTTATACCAAAAACTTTCGTCATATTGGGCTTGTTTATTGCAATCGGGCTTGTTTACACCGAAAACTTTCGTCAGATTGGGCTGTTTATTGGCGATTGGGCTTTTTTACACCGAAACTTTTAGTAGATAGGGCTTTGTTTATTGCGAACTTGGGGCTTGTTTTACATACAGAACACTTGAGTCAGATTGGCTGTTTATTGCAAAGTGGGCCTTGTTACACCGAAAAATTTAGTCAGATTGGCTGTTTATTGCCAATGGGTTGTGTTTACACCCAAAAACTTTCGTCAGATAGGGCGGTTTATTGCGAATTGGGCTTGTGTTTACCACCGAAAACTTTCGTCAATAGTGGCTGTTTATTGCGAATTGGCTTGTTACACCGAAAACTTTTTCGTCAGATTGGGCTGTTTATTGCAAATTGGGCTTTGTTTACCACGAAAATTTTCGTCAGATACGGGCTGTTTTATTGCGAAATTGGGCTTGTTTACACCCGGAAAACTTTAGTAGATAGGGCTGTTTATTGCGATTGGCTGTGTTACACAGAAAACTTTAGTCAGATTGGCCTGTTTATTGCAAAGTGGGCTGTTACACCGAAAAATTTAGTCAGATTAGGGCTGTTTATTGCGAATTGGGTTGTTTTACACAAAAACTTTCATCAGAGTTAAGCTGCTGTTTATTGCGAATATGGTCTGTGTTTTACACAACGAACTTTCGTCAGATTGGGCATGTTTATGCAAATTGGGCTTGTTACATCACAAAACTTTAGTCAAGATGGGCTGTTTATGCGATTGGCTGTTACACGAAAACTTTAGTACATCAGATTGGGGCTGTTTATTGCGAAAGTGGGCTTGTTTACACCGAGAACTTTCGTCAGATTGGGACTGTTTATATGCGACTGGGCTTGTTACACGCACAAAACGCTTCGTCAGATTGCTGTTTATTGCGAATTGGTCTTGTGTTACAACAGACTCTCCGTCAGATTGCTGTTATTATTGCGAATTGGCTTGTTACACCAAAAACTTTATGGGTCAGAATCTTGGGTGATTTTATTGCGATTGGCTTGTTACTCACCAAAAACTTTCATCAGATAGGGCTGTTTATTGCGAATTGGTCTTGTTTACACACCAAGACTTTCGTCAGATGGCTGTTTATTGCAAATTGGGCTTGTTTACACCAAAACTTTAGTCAGATTGGGTGTTTATGCGAATTGGGTGCTTGTTTACACAAAACTCTCGTCAGATAGGGCTGTTTATTGCGAATTGGGCTTGTTACACCGAAAATTTTATTAAGATTGGGCTGTTTATTGCAAATTGGCTTGTTTACACGAAAAATTTAGTCAGATTGGGCTGTTTTATTGCGAATCGGGCTTGTTCACACCGAAACATTTCGTCAGATTGGGCTGTTTATTGCGAATCGGGCTTGTTTACACGAAACTTTCATCAGATTGGCTGTTTATTGCGAATCGGCTTGTTTACAACGAAATTTTCGTCAGATTGGGCTGTTTATTTGCAAAATGGGCTTGTTACACCAAAAACTTTCGTCAGATTGGCTGTTTATTGCAAATCGGGCTTGTTTACACCGAAAACTTTCGTCAGAGTGGGCTGTTTATTGCGAATATCGGCTTGTTTACACCAAAAACTTCGTCGGATTGGGCTGTTTATTGCAAATCGGCTTGTTTACACCGAAAACTTTCGTCAGATGGGCTGTTTATTGCAATAGGGCTTGTTTATACCAAAAACTTTCGTCAGATTGGGCTGTTTATTGCAAATCGGGCTTGTTTACACCGAAAACTTTCGTCAGATTGGGCTGTTTATTGCGAATTGGGCTTGTTTACACCGAAAACTTTAGTAAGATAGGGCTGTTTATTGCGAATTGGGCTTGTTTACACAGAAAACTTTAGTCAGATTGGGCTGTTTATTGCAAAGTGGGCTTGTTTACACCGAAAATTTAGTCATATTGGGCTGTTTATTGCCAATTGGGTTGTTTTCACCAAAACTTTCGTCAGATAGGGCTGTTTATTGCGAATTGGGCATGTTTACACGAAAACTTTCGTCAGATAGGGCTGTTTATTGCGAATGTGGGCTTGTTACACAACCGAAAACTTTCGTCAGATTGGGCTGTTTATTGTCAATGGGCTTGTTTAACACCGAAAACTTCGTCAGATAGGGCTGTTTATTGCGAATTGGCTTGTTACACCGAAAAAACTTTAGTAAGATAGGGCTGTTTATTGCGAATTGGCTTGTTTACACAGAAAACTTTAGTTCAGTATTGGGCTGTTTATTGCAAAGTGGGCTTGTTTACACCGAAAATTTAGTCAGATTGGGCTGTTTATTGCGAACTGGGGTTGTTTTACACCAAAGAAACTTTCATCAGATAAGGCTGTTTATTGCGAATTGGTCTTGTTTACACCAAGAACTTTCGTCAGATTGGGCTGTTTATGCAAATTGGGCTGTTTACACCAAAAACTTTAGTCAGATTGGGTTGTTTTGCGAATTGGGCTTGTTTCACAAAATACTTCATCAGTAGGGCTGTTTATTGCGAATTGTCTGTTTACACCAAGAACTTTCGTCAGATTGGGCTGTTATTGCAAATTGGGCTTGTTTTACACCAAAAACATTAGTCAGATTGGTTGTTTATTGCGAATTGGGCTTGTTTACACCAAAAACTCTCGTCAGATAGGGCTGTTTATTGCGAATTGGGCTTGTTTACACCGAAAATTTTATTAAGATTGGGCTGTTTATTGCAAATTGGCTTGTTTACACCGAAAAATTTAGTCAGATTGGGCTGTTTATGCGAATCGGGCTTGTTCACACCCGAAACATTTCGTCAGATTGGGCTGTTTATTGCGAATCGGGCTTGTTTACCACCGAAACTTTCATCAGATGGGCTGTTTATTGCGAATCGGGCTTGTTTACAACGAAAATTTTCGTCAGATTGGGCTGTTTATTGCAAAATGGGCTTGTTTACACCAAAACTTTCGTCAGATTGGGCTGTTTATTGCAAATCGGGCTTGTTACACGGAAAACTTTCGTCAGAGTGGGCTGTTATTGCGAATTCGGCTTGTTTACACCAAAAACTTTCGTCGGATTGGCTGTTTATTGCAAATCGGCTTGTTTACACCGAAAACTTTCGTCAGATTGGGCTGTTTATTGCAAATAGGGCTTGTTTATACCAAAAACTTTCGTCAGATTGGGCTGTTTATTGCAAATCGGCTTGTTTACACCGAAAACTTTCGTCAGATTGGCTGTTTATTGCGAATTGGGCTTTGTTTACACCGAAACTTTAGTAAGATAGGGCTGTTTATTGCGAATTGGGCTTGTTTTACACAGAAAACTTTAGTCAGATTGGGCTGTTTATTGCAAAGTGGGCTTGTTTACACCGAAAAATTTAGTCAGATTGGGCTGTGTATTGCAATTGGGGTTGTTTTACACCAAAAACTTTCATCAGATAAGGCTGTTTTTGCGAATTGGTCTTGTTTACACCAAGAACTTTCGTTCAGATTGGGCTGTTTATTGCAAATTGGGCTTGTTTACACCAAAACTTTAGTCAGATGGTTTGTTTATTGCGATTGGGCTTGTTACACCAAAAACTTTCATCAGATAGGGCTGTTTATTGCGAATTGGTCTTGTTTTACACCAAGAACTTTCGTCAGATTGGGCTGTTTATTGCAAATTGGGCTTGTTTACACCAAAAACTTTAGTCAGATTGGGTTTTATTGCGAATTGGGCTTGTTTACCCAAAAACTCTCGTCAGATAGGCTGTTTATTGCGAATTGGGCTTGTTTACACCGAAAATTTTATTAAGATTGGGCTGTTTATTGCAAATTGGGCTTGTTACACCGAAAAATTTAGTCAGATTGGGCTGTGTTTATTGCGAATCGGGCTTGTTCACACCGAAACATTTCGTCAGATTGGGCTGTTTATTGCGAATCGGCTTGTTTACACCGAAAACTTTCATCAGATTGGGCTGTTTATTGCGAATCGGGCTTGTTTACAACGAGAAACTTTTCGTCAGATTGGGCTGTTTATTGCAAATGGGCTTGTTTACACAAAAACTTTCGTCAGATTGGGCTGTTTATTGCGAATCGGGCTTGTTTACACCAAAAAAATTTAGTCAGATAGGGCTGTTTATTGCGAATTTGGCTTGTTTACACCAAAAACTTTCGTCAGATTGGGCTGTTTATTGCAAATCGGGCTTGTTTACACCGAAAACTTTCGTCAGATTGGGCTGTTTATTGCGAATTGGGCTTGTTTACACCAAAAACTTTCGTCAGATTGGGCTGTTTATTGCAAATCGGGCTTGTTTACACCGAAAACTTTCGTCAGATTGGGCTGTTTATTGCGAATTGGGCTTGTTTACACCGAAAACTTTAGTAAGATAGGGCTGTTTATTGCGAATTGGGCTTGTTTACACAGAAAACTTTAGTCAGATTGGGCTGTTTATTGCAAAGTGGGCTTGTTTACACCGAAAAATTTAGTCAGATTGGGCTGTTTATTGCCAATTGGGGTTGTTTTACACCAAAAACTTTCGTCAGATAGGGCTGTTTATTGCGAATTGGGCTTGTTTACACCGAAAACTTTCGTCAGATAGGGCTGTTTATTGCGAATTGGGCTTGTTACACCGAAAACTTTCGTCAGATTGGGCTGTTTATTGCAAATTGGGCTTGTTTACACCGAAAACTTTCGTCAGATAGGGCTGTTTATTGCGAATTGGGCTTGTTTACACCGAAAACTTTAGTAAGATAGGGCTGTTTATTGCGAATGGGCTTGTTTACACAGAAAACTTTCAGTCAGATTGGGCTGGTTTATTGCAAAGTGGTCTTGTTTACACCGAAAAATTTAGTCAGATTGGGCTGTTATTGCGAATTGGGGTTGTTTTAGACACCAAAAACTTTCATCAGATAAGGCTGTTTATTGCGAATTGGTCTTGTTTTACACCAGAACTTTCGTCAGATTGGGCTGTTTATTGCAATTGGGCTTGTTTACACCAAAAACTTTAGTCAGATTGGTTGTTTATTGCGAATTGGGCTTGTTTACACACAAAAACTCTCATCAGATAGGGCTGTTTATTGCGAATTGGGCTTGTTTTACACCGAAGAACTTTCGTCAGATTGGGCTGTGTTTTATTGCAAATTTGGGCTTGTTTACACCAAAAACTTTAGTCAGATTGGGTTGTTTATTGCGAATTGGGCTTGTTTACACCAAAAACTCTCGTCAGATAGGGCTGTTTATTGCGAATTGGGCTTGTTTACACCGAAAATTTTATTAAGATTGGGCTGTTTATTGCAAATTGGGCTTGTTTACACCGAAAAATTTAGTCAGATTGGGCTGTTTATTGCGAATCGGGCTTGTTCACACCGAAACATTTCGTCAGATTGGGCTGTTTATTGCGAATCGGGCTTGTTTACACCGAAAACTTTCATCAGATTGGGCTGTTTATTGCGAATCGGGCTTGTTTACAACGAAAATTTTCGTCAGATTGGGCTGTTTATTGCAAAATGGGCTTGTTTACACCAAAAACTTTCGTCAGATTGGGCTGTTTATTGCAAATCGGGCTTGTTTACACCGAAAACTTTCGTCAGAGTGGGCTGTTTATTGCGAATTCGGCTTGTTTACACCAAAAACTTTCGTCGGATTGGGCTGTTTATTGCAAATCGGGCTTGTTTACACCGAAAACTTTCGTCAGATTGGGCTGTTTATTGCAAATAGGGCTTGTTTATACCAAAAACTTTCGTCAGATTGGGCTGTTTATTGCAAATCGGGCTTGTTTACACCGAAAACTTTCGTCAGATTGGGCTGTTTATTGCGAATTGGGCTTGTTTACACAGAAAACTTTAGTCAGATTGGGCTGTTTATTGCAAATCGGGCTTGTTACACCGAAAACTTTCGTCAGATTGGGCTGTTTATTGCGAATTGGGCTTGTTTACACCGAAAACTTTCGTCAGATGGGCTATTTATTGCGAATTGGGCTTTTTTACACCGAAAACTTTTCTCAGATTGGGCTGTTTATTGCAAATTGGGCTTGTTTACGAATTGCCGAAGTTAGGTGGCATTTAACCCCAGAACATTTGGTCCTATCAAAAAAGTGTTTTAAGTAAAAGTTACTGGAAATCAAGCGTAAAATTGATTTCTATCGTAAAACATAAGGTTTGCATATAAAATAACGAAGTTAGGGTCGTTCTAAAGCACCCTGTACGTCGCAACCAAAATTTATTGATCCTAATCGATTTTTTGGTCAAACTTAAAGGGGGTTTACTTCGATACTTTTTTTCGTCAGGTCCAAAGTCTGGTCGAAAATCGGCATTTCCTTGTTACGTGGCACAGTATTCATAACTCCAGAACGATTGGTCACATCAAAAAAGTGTTCTAAGTAAAAGTTACTGGAAATCAAGCTTAAAATCGAATTCCATCGTCAAAACATAAGGTTTGCTTATAAAATAACTAAGTTAGGGTAGTTCTAGAGCACCCTGTATGTTTGATCCAAAATTTATTGATCCCAATCGATTTTTTGGGCAAAATTAAGGGGGGTTTACTTTGATACTTTTTTTCGTCAGGTCAACAGTCTGGCAGAAAATCGCCTTTTCAATTTGAAGCAAATGAACTTTTTGAGTCTGGCAACCCAAAATTTGAAATAATTAAATCAGGTAAAGAAAAAAATTCCTGAAAATAAATACGGTAAATATAAAGGTAGCTTGGAGGGGGAAAACCTCTTAAGTGGAGATCCCTTTCAAGGGGGAACAATGGTTTTTGTACGCCCTCGGGGCCTATTATCCGCATTTCGGGACAAATATAGAGTTATGAATAAGGCTCCGGGATTAGGAAGCTTTTTATTATTTTTCCGAGTAAAAAAAAGCGGTAAATACCCAAACAATCGCTTTTCCGAGTTCAATTACCTGCCAGTCATAAACAAGTTTGACTTTTATCGCTCGCTCCTTATTTCATTTTGGACAAAATTATCACTTTTTGCTTCAGAATTTGCCAAGGTGTGCGAAATGAGCTTTTTTTTCCTGGAAAAATCGCATTTCTATAGGTGGACAAGAATCCTTAACGGTACATGAAAGCTTTATCGCGAGTCTGCATTTTTTTACAGAGAGCGAACTTGAGCTCACTCTCCCTTGAGGCCCTTTTTTGGTCAGTTCCGTGAAAAAATCGCTGAAAATACAAAAAAAAAAAAAAAAAAAAAAAAAAAAAAAAAAAAAAAAAAAAAAAAAAAAAAAAAAAAAAAAAAATTGGGCGAAAACACTTTCAAAAAAGGTCCACCGCCGCTCCCTTGGGTTGGAGCTTCCGTTTTTGTTTTTTTAAACAATTCCCAAATTTTGGTTTCTAACTAAACTAATGACTAGTCCACCTGATATATTAGAAAAAAACTATAGAAAATTTTCTTTGGTTTTTTTGTTTTCTCCCTTCCTATTAAGACTTGTTTTTTGTTTTTTGTTTATTTTAAATAAAAAAAGTTTTTTTTTTTTCCCTCCTTTTTTTGGTAAGTAACCAAACCCAAAATTTTTTGGGGGTGTTAAATAAATAGAAATGGATTTTTTTTTTTTTTGGGGTTTTTTTGCGTAAAGGAGGAAAAAGGTGGGATTATTTTTAAGGATAAAAAAAAAATAGTACGAATAGTTTTTTTTTCCTTTAAATCAAAAAAATCTTGGTGGGGCCTCGACACAGATTTTTTCCTCTAGTATCTACACCCCCAAACAAGGAAAAAAAAACACCCCAGGCCCCCCAAAACCCAACCCTTTTTATAATTAATGCCCCTAAATTGTAATCAAAATTGAATACATTCCAGAGCCCTAAAACACAAGTGTGCCCCCCCTTTTTTCATCAAATGAGTTGTCTTTTTTTTTTTTCAACAATCCCCCCTTGAGCCATGTTACATGAGAATTGTAGGAAAAGGCGAATCTC
>JAGWEN010000727.1:0-57500 GCA_018703685.1 Orius laevigatus
CATCCTCTTCAACGATCGACAATGTCCTCCCGGACAGCTTATTTTTTATACCTTCTTAATGATTACAATTATTCAAAAGCGTTCAGAAACCTAAATTAAGAAACGTATGACAATTAGTTGCATAGTTTTAATTGTTTTACTATTCACGACAGTCCTTTTGCGAAGATGTGAATCGCTGAATCCCTCGAGGCTTCTAACGGTTTAGTTATACACAGCTCTTTAAATTTGTTACTGCCGTAGACATATTTCAGGTACTATTAATTATCATTAGCATAATTAAAATTCTACAGGTTCTTAATCATTTACAGTTCACTAAAATATTGTGTCAAAATCTTCAACCTGGGTGGTGATTGAGATCTCAAAAAGATATTAAAACAAGTGACATACAAAGTACTCTCCAGAGAAAAATCAAAAACAAAGTATTCATCACTTTTGTAAAATCACTCTGTCATATGCATTATGTACATGAATCTTATTTCTCCCCTTGTTGTGTCTACAGATGATGGTATATCCGCTTCATCATAGCACCCTCTGAGTACGCGTGCTAATATCTCAAATCGACGGAAAAATAAAAAAGTCGACTTTCATGCATTGTCTTTCCCACCATGGCCCTTTATATTGTGATTTGGTCCTCTCTAGGCGTGTGAAGAATTCATGGACCATGACCTAGTGAAGAATGTCTCATAGATCGGTGGAACATAGTGCGTTCCTGATAAATGTGAAGGGAAGGAAATAAAACTTGGACGCCTTTGTAAAAGTCAAGAATCAAAGGGAGTTATGACCGGCTTGAATATCAGAAGGTGCGCGACGAGCCGGAACATCGTTGCTATGCACTGGAAAACTCAAAATCGAAAGGTGGACGGATCGGCTCTGAAGGGCATTGTTGTAGTTGCAAAGTGTGTCGATCCTTCTTTTTCGTTTTAACGGGGACACAAAGAATGTGCTGAGAGAAGGCAGAAAATACTCGCGAAACAAGCTCGCTGTTCCAAATGCTGCTAAAACGCCTCCGCCCAACTTTTATACGATTGCCGTCACGCGAGTTAGTCAGGGCACGGACCTGTTCGTCTAATCATTAGAATAAATACATTTATTAATGTGCAACCCCCTTGACAGAATCGCACTTTCCTGAATCTAATAGCTTCTCATTGGCTTTATTTTTCTTCGAATCGACCTATGGATACGAAGTATTTATAGTGGAAGTGTGAAGCCGTTTCAATTACAGCGACTTTATAACACTATTGTCACAAAAAGTAATTATAATTGTATTTTTTATACACGCGTTATATGTAAGCACAAGAAAACAATGAAGTGGGGAGGAGTGGTGATCAGAGGTGCAAAATCTCAGCCAAATCGCCAAGGGGGAAGCTATATTCTTGCTCATTATCTTTCCATCTCCTCCACCTCCTCCCTCCAACACTGGAGTAGTAACCTGGCCTGATAACTTTTTCATCAGACAAATCTTGCATCGCGCAAATACAGTGGCTACACTCGTGTGAGGATGGAACCGCGACTGACTTCTGTCGAGTGAAGGTGACGAAAGGATTGTAATGATTTATTTTAAATAATCGGTGTCAAAGCGTATCGATTTGGTATTTTATATCTGATTTTACGGACTTCGTTCTTATATCCGCGTGGTAGTTGGGTGGGGCACACACATTGTCAATCACAATAGCAATTCATCCCAATGACCGTTCATCCCAATTTATAAACGAAATTTTTCATATAAAAAGAAAATCGACCATTCGACACAATACAATTCATCCCAATGACCGTTCATCCCATTTTAAAAAACGCGAAAAAAAAATTAAATATGCGAAAACCATTCAACACAATGCAATTCATCCCAATGACCGTTCATCCCAATTTATAAACGAAATTTTTAATACAAAAAGAAAATCGACCATTCACACAATACAATTCATCCCAATGACCGTTCATCCCAATTTTTTAAAAAACGCGAAAAAACAATTAAATAAGTCAATTCGACACAACGACCGTTCATCCCAAAAATATATTTCTTATTTTAAAACATATTTTAAAAAGTGCAATTCATCCCAATGACCGTTCATCCCAATTTGTGGAGAGCGAAAAGAGCACGTTATTAAAGAGAAGTATTTTAATGCTCCAAAAATGCTCTCCGTCGAATGGCAGGAATGCGACTTAGGTCCCTGCAAGGTAGGATATAGGAAAGATCCCATATGACGCTCTGCCCCCGGGGGCGGCATGGCAATCAAAACACGTTCTATTATAGCAGAAACGGACTCCAACGCCGTCGAATGACTGGAAAAGGACTTCGGTCCGTGTAAGGTTGAGGGAAAGAAAAACATAATTATCAGCTAAATAGAATTATTTATTTATTTAGGGTTTTTTTTTCTTCTCTTATTTTGGGCAAATTTCAGTATATTCTTATTAGGGAATTTTTTCTCCCTCGGCAAACTGGGCAGTTCTCCATGTTTTCATTCTCTGCCATATTCTTGCATGTATTGCAAGGCAGAGATGAAAAAATGGAGAAACTGCCCATAATGGTTGTTCGTGTAAGCAGACCACACATCGGCGTTCCCATTTTTTTCTGCGTTTGCTGCTATAATAGAACGTGTTTTGATTGCCATGCCGCCCCCGGGGGTAGAACGTCATATAGGATCTTTCCTATTTCAACCTTGAAGGGACCTAAGTCGCATTCCTGCCATTCGACGGCGTTTGGAGTCCGTTTCTGCTATAATAGAACGTGTTTTGATTGCCATGCCGCCCCCGGGGGTGAGACGTCATATGGGATCTTTTCTATATCCTACCTTGCAGGGACCTAAGTCGCATTCCTGCCATTCGACGGCGTTGGAGTCCGTTTCTGCTATAATAGAACGTGTTTTGATTGCCATGCCGCCCCCGGGGGTAGAACGTCATATAGGATCTTTCCTATTTTCAACCTTGCAGGGACCTAAGTCGCATTCCTGCCATTCGACGGCGTTGGAGTCCGTTTCTGCTATAATAGAACGTGTTTTGATTGTCATGCCGCCCCCGGGGGCAGAGCGTTATATGGGATCTTTCCTATCTCCTACCTTGTCAGGGACCTAAGTCGCATTCCTGCCATTCGACGGCGTTGGAGTCCGTTTCTGCTATAATAGAACGTGGTTTTGATTGCCATGGCCGCCCCCGGGGGCAGAGCGTCATATGGGATCTTTCTCATTTTCTACCTTGTATGGGACCTAAGTCGCATTTCCAGCCATTCGACGGGGGAGCATGTAGAATTGGAGCATTAAAATACTTCTCTTTAATAACGTGCTCTTTTCGCTCTCCCAACAAATTGGGATGAACGGTCATTGGGATGAATTGCACTTTGTGGTAAAAATCATATGTTTTTAACATTTATACAGAATAGATATTTATTTTGTCGGATGAATTTACGGTCATATGGGATGCAATTGTATTGTAGTATGAAAAAATAATGGTATCTGACTTTATTTTATAGTAATTTTATTAATATAAATTTGGGATGAAAATCGGTCTGTTGGCGGTTTTTTGGAATTGTCTGTGTTACGGTGACATTTATGTTTTCCATTTTTATTATTTTATATATTTTGGGTATGAACGTCATTGGGTCATGAATTGCATTGTGTCATGAATGGTATATCTGAGCCTTTATATTTATTATTATGTATTTGTTAATAATACATGGGGATGAACGGTCCTGTTGGGTTTTTGTATGAAGAATGTTGTAGCTTGGTGAAATCGGGTACATATCTTATTTTTCCATGTTATTTATTATATCTTTGGGCTATGAACTGGTCATTGTGGTTGTATGAATTGTCATTGTGTTGAATGTGTAACAACACCCGCGTTCATGCAGCCATCCTAATTGTGAGCTTATTCTCTGACTTAGGACTCTGCGTCGTTATTAAATTATTGCAGTATGTCCTGTTCCATCGTTTTGTCTCCTTCAGCGCTCCGCCAAGTCTCTAGTTTCGTCGTTACACTAAGACCAACTATAAAAATGACTAAAAAGTAACCACAGATAAAACACCACTCATAGTAGAAGACAAAAATTATAAAAGATATTCGAAATAAAATTAAAAATATATTTATAATGATCACTAATATAAAATAGAAAAAAGTGACATAAATCAGTCGTATAGTGTTTAAGTTAGATTGTTATTGAAATCAGTCCGTAAAAATATAATACGAAACAAAGAAAAGGTGATCATGTTTACGAGACTTGGAGTGACTAAAAAATTAATATAAAAATCCAGAAATAACATTATCTCAAAGTTGTTAAGCGACCTAAATGTGTCCGTACGTCAAAACACAAGACAAAAATAGCAAGAAAATTTTAAAAAAAATTAAAAAAAAAAAATACACAACAATTAAAAAACAAAAAATAAAAAAAATAAAAAAAAAAAAAATTATAAAAAAATAAATAAACTCAAAATGTATATTAGTATAAAAAAAAAAAAAACAAAATACAAATTAAAAGTGAAAAAAATTAAAAAAAAAACATTATACAAAAAAACAATGTAAGAAGTACCAGAAAAAAATAATGATAAAAAAAAAAAACATTAAAGAAAAAAAAAAAAGGTTAAAATAAACTTACATTCATTAAAAAAAGAAACTGAAAAAAGATAAAATAAAAAAACATTTTGTATCAAATAATAAAGATACGACAAAAAAAAATAAGCATTTAGCAAAAGAAAAAAAAAAAAAAGAATAAACTAAAAAACATAAAAAAAAAAAAAAAAAAAACAAAAGAAAAAAAAGAAATTTTGAAAAAAAAAATGTAAAAAAAATTAAAAAACTAAAAAAAAAAAAAAAAATAAAATAAAAATATAAAAAAAAAAATAAAAAAAAAAAAAAAAAAAAAAAAAAAAAAAAAAAAAATTTATTTAAAAATTAAAAAAAATTAAGAAAAAAAAAAAAAAAAACAATTTAAAAAAATTTTAAAAAAAAAAAAAAAAAAAAAAAAAAAAAAAATTAAAAAATAAAAAAAAAAAAAATAAAAAAAAAAAAAAAAAAACAAGTTTTAATTAAAAAAAAAAAAATTAAAAAAACAAAGAAAAAATAAAAAAAAAAAAAAAAAAAAAAACTTAAAATAAAATTAAAAAAGTTATATTTAAGGTAAAATATATAAATGTTAAAAAAAAAAAAAAAAAAAAGTAAAAATAAAAAACATAAAAACACATAAATTAAAAAAAACAACAAAAACAAATCTCCGGGCATCAATTTATTAGGTTGATCGATCTATAAATAACCTCTTTGCACGTCGCTCGTGTGGTCTTTTCTAGTATAAACAACGAAATCAATTTCGCCAGACGAGCGTTCGTAAATAACCTGTCTCGGTTTATTAATTTTATACTTCTTGCACAATTGTCAAATTGTCGTCCCGGCCACTCCACATGTGCCAAGATAAGTACGTAATGACTCCGTACTTCTACGACCGTTATATAACGCCTTTTGGTACCTATTTCATCCCTTTTAGCGTGAAAATTGTTGAAATTCCGATAGGATTCGTGTGCACGAATACGTCATAATATATATGCTTGTTTTTGTTGGATTGGCCACGTGTGCTTGTCCGAATCCGTTTTTGTTGACTGAATGTTTCGATCTCAGTGCACGTTTTGGAGTCGTTCAAACTGGTGAGTTTCAACATCACTAAACATAAAACAAATAATCACATTACAAACAGACTCGAGACGGCAGTCGCTGATTTCCTCCGCGTGATAAGCGCCTCCCTAAGCCTACATTTGATGTCTCTGAGTTAACGGGAAAATATTATGAAATGGCGTTCTCTGAGCCCGTGAGCCTCCATCGCACCGACCACGAATAGCTTCATTCTCTCTGCTAGAACCACATCGAGCAAAAATTTTCATAAGACTATGGCTCAATTAAACCAGCTGTGAGTTTTCACCGCCGAAAAGTTCAAATTCTAAAAGTAAAATTTCATCATGCCCTCAAGAGTGTAGCTTCCTCTTCGTATGCGGGCTGAATCTGTTGGTCACATGTTAGAATGGTCTCAGTCGATGAGCAGCTCTATAATCACGATGTCGAGCCATCTCCTGCTCTTATTTCCTAAAATGACGATTCCATTTAAGTCCCTCAGGAGAGTCTCAGAACCGCTTAGGCGATTTCAACTGTCTTCTACTATGGTCCTCGGGCCATAATATATTTCCGTCACCATTTTCAACCATCTCAAACTTTCCGGTACCGAAGAAATCACGAAATTCCATTTAGGCCCCTTAGCCAAGTCCCAGAACCGATTTTGAGGTTTGAACTGCTATTAACTATGATCCTCGGCCCCTAGGACCTTCCCGTCACGGGAGCCTCCGTGACGACCACCTCAATAGCCTACTTTCCTACGGAAATCCGCTAAAAAAAAATTTAACTACTTTCAGCGTTTTAGCGCTCAATTACTTTTCGTCTGGTGATTTGTTCTTGTAGACCTGAGTCTGATGATTTATTATGGAACTTCATCCTTTTCGATTCGTCTTCATTAGTTGCATCTCGGAAATTCGCTAATAGCCTCTAAACGACGAATTTACCCTTTGAGTATTAAAACTAGGGCGTGACGTTCGACCTATTCCCTTTTAAAAATATAAAATAAATCTGATAACGATTGTCTATGGAAACGCTCTGGTTATAATATATTGTTCGTATTGAGTAAACAAGGCTGTTTGAAAATATTTATTGCGCTTTGCTTCTTTATTGTTCAGTTGGACAACAATAGAAAGTAAAGTTATAATTTTTTTAAAGTTTAATTCTCTATGATGCATGAATTGCTGTTGGGGGCAAAGATTTGGCTTTAGGAAATTCGGAATTTTCAAATCCTACTTCTTGTTTGTCTCTTTCGAAACCCTGGACGTTAAGTGAACGTTTAGCAACAAATCTTGTGATTTTTAAGTTTTATCGGACGAGCATAAGCCGGGTCACAATTATTTATGCTCTTCGAGGAGCACAATAGGAGGTGTAATTGTCAGTAGTATATGAGCTAAGGACGGCGCCAACCTACACTATTAACAATTCTAAATGAGCATTGTTTCCAACCTGCGGACACACGACCATAAATAACAGAGCATCTCCGAAGCCACTGCCTTCCCGAACAATACACGCACTTAAGAAGCTACCGGGGGCGAATTTAATCAGGTCGCAATTATCCGGCGAAACGTCCTTTTTCCCATTTTCAATTTCCAATTATTCGAGCTTGTTAAAATAAAATATACATTTGAGAAGTTTGACAGATGATAATCGTAAGTATGCCGACATGTGCCTCGTCGGAATGCGGTGGATAACAAGAGCTTTATCGGGACTGGAACGCCTAAAAAGGGGTGCTAGTAGACAGCGACAGGTACGAGGGTGGAATATCAAAGAGCAATAAGGACTAAACCACCGCCAGCTGCAAAAACAGATAAACCCCTTAATTAAACAATAGGAGATGCGGTTCTCTCGTGACAACTCCTCTGGCCTCTGTCAACTTTTTTATAAGAAAGGCGCCTCCGTCTCAACGACCTCGCCATATTTCTTCGCTTTTAATTAATACCCTTTATGAAAACAAGCAATTAAAAGGCCTGCATATTCATAAAGCTCCGAAACGGTGCGGGCGTTTCCAAGGATTATCTCAAGATCTGTAACCGATATCCCAGCCCCGAGCGTTTTTAACTAGACTTAAATTCTTCAAATATTTCCGTTGTTTTTATTATATTCTCGATTCCTCGATAAAGTTTTTGAATTTTAATTCATTCTCCCGAATGTCTTATTTATGTATCAGATCACAAAAGCCAATTTTACCCGCTCAAACAAAAAAACGTATAATTTATAAATATTTACACGATATGGCCGAAGATCAATAACCCATTGGTAATTAGATGTGGAAATATCAGGGTTGTGGTCGGATGCATTACAGAAAAAAGGCTTTCAAACCTGTTCTATAGCTTTCAATGTTACATTGATACAAAAAAATAAAAATAAAATTCAATTACTGATCCGAGCTAAATCTGATTTAAGTGTTTTTTTGCTTCGGAAATATTTATACCGTATCGCAAAGTCAAGGGCGAGCCCATGATTGATGGTCGTTGCCCTTTTCGATTGATGGTCTATGGCGATTTTCGTGGATGATTGAGGCGACGAAACAAAGGTTGGGAATCCGCTTTTTGTCATATCCCACGAGACAATCCGTCATTCCGTTTATGGTAACCTGGACCAGTCTCTATTAATATTTCAATCGGAATATAACCGTTTTATAAGTGGAAGTTATGCGGGTGTAAAAAGGCATCGGCATTTCGGACTCGGTGGCTCCGAGACCTACACTTGCGCGCCCCGTGCCTTGCGTTCCGAACGTAATTTTCTGCTGTAAACAACACAAATTGCTATTCCTTTTGTGAAGGTACGATTTAAATGTTTTTTATGAATGGATTTAGTCAAGGGCGATGAAAGTGAGATGGAATGTTTTTAAAATAGATCTGTCATTTAAACAAATAAGGTAGGCGTTAAGTCCTTTTCCGGGCGATAGGCCCAAATGTAGAACTGAAAGGCGTATAGGGGAGTCGTCACGTCTTGTTTCCGTTTTTAGCTTTTATAATCTGATTTTTTGTTGCAGGAAGGACGGCCTTGTTCGCCTGCGACTTCTGACGTCGGAAGTGTTGCGGACTCGACTTCGTCCGAATCCCCGCACTCGCCTCTCTTGGAACCAGGTATAACTCATTCATCCCTCTTTCCCATTGTTTCATTGAACGTCGTAAAACTCGAATCTAGGTGTGGTCCGCAATTAAGTTATTAACCGGGCGGGGGTTACGTTAAATTCGTTACGGTCACGCTAATTATTGGGAGCCCCGGCGTTTTCCTATTAGGCTTTTACTGTGGCGCGTGTGTATGGCCAAGAAGGCATGACTATACTACGGAATGAACTCCGAACAATGGGCAGACGGTATGTCTACTATAGTACAGGATTCCCTTCAGGACGACGAGCCGTCTAGCCGGGGTAAAAAACACTACTGGAATCGGAATCATTGTATTTATTCCCTATTTGGACTTGAAGCAATCAGACATGGAGCGACTCTAGGGGGAGCAGTATTTCTTGATAATCCCCTCTTCGACATCTCTATATGGAGCAACACTGAGTCAATACCGGTGGCAATCCTTCTTCCTACTGTAAATCTCTTTCGTACCTATTCGATCTATAAAAATCCCTGTTTCCTCTTTCAGGATAAAACTAATATCACAATAAAATAGCCTAGACCACACGCAATCTTTTCCTTCTCGTCATCCAATATTAATGCCCCATATGTCCCGTACTACATATTAATAAACTGTCATCTAATGGCTTCTTATTGTTTCCTCTCCAAACTTCTTGTCGACTCCTTATCTGTGGCTTAATAAAAACAAATTGCAAAGCACCTCCTCTGCACCGGGTTGAATTCTATGCATCTGTCAAATTTAATGCATCCAGCTGTACAAATGAAACCGTTTTTCCGGTTTTGACCATTTTCGCAGATGTGTAATGAATTCCTTTTGCCATAGTGTCTTCTCTTTTTTGGAGTCTTTGTCGTTTTTCCATCTTAGGATGTAAATACCAGAAAAGACTTCACTTGTTTTAAGTACGGTAGTGTAAGTGAAAAGATGCTTGGACTTAAGTGATTCCGATCCTTCTGGTAATGGGGGTCTCCACCTGATAAAAACCCGTACGTTATCTCCTCCGGTCCCCACGTGAGATAAGAGAGATCCGCGCGGGTGGCTTCAAAGAAGGGGGGCCAACGACTACAAGCATTCTCCATTTGGAGACAATGCCAAGTGAGCTTCGAGAGCCTTCCCCTCCGCGGACATAACGACGCAAATGGTGGTGCTCTACTGTCGTACACTTAGCGGCATCCCCTTTAACTCGTTTAACGGGCACCTTTTAAAACCCATTATTTTACATTTCCGCTTTTAAATACTCCTTTCACCACCCTTCGACAGGTAATGCAGGGATTTCAATTTTTTGTTCCAGGAGAAATCAGAATGGACATTGGCGGTCGGAGATCACCGCCTTCTCATCTTCCTCCCGCACCACACTCACCATTACTAGCCCCAGGAAACTCAGGTAACATCCATCAACATGTCAAAAGATCCTCTTACCTCACGTTTATTTATTATGGCTTAAAGACTCCATTTATTTTATGTAAAAATTCAAAATTCTGCCAAGTAGAACTGGGTTGTCAATGCCTCTATGAACTCAAAACGATCGTAGATCTGCAAAATCAAAAACAGTTTTATTCTATGGATTTTTACTTATTCGCTATCGCGGAGTTGATAGAGCTTCAGTTTTTTGGGCTATCTTTGCTGATGATCCAGATTCTCCTTGGCAGATTTGTAAGTTTATGGCCTAACAAATTTTCAACATCTTACTTTGTTCTTTTGGTTTAAAAGTGTTTTTTTCTTAGATTTTTTAAACTTTATAATATAAGAACTAACTTTTTCGACACACTAGACGTCTAATAAAATAATATAAAAAGCCTCAGGCGTTTATATGATGGTTAGAACCGCCTCAAGTATTGACAGGTGTAGGAGACTCGCGGAGGAAAGTTATCACACAAGCCTGGGCTTTTGTCCTTAAGGGTCACCCACCTCGAACCCGACCTCAGTCGGCGTACCTTATGCCACTTTTATCATCCACATTTCTCATTTACCAACGCATATTTTGATTTGCATATTTATTTTCATGTAGATATCAGAGTAATATTGCATTTCGTTCTTTTCCCGTCTCGATTATTTTTCATCTTAAATCGATACGAGTGAAATCGTCATTTTTGACCTTTCGTGTACAATGTTTTACAATTTGAAATGAACCTTTTGTTCATTTTAATGGTTAAACGTCGTTTTTATTGAGTGGATATTGTTTTTCGGTGAACAGAAGCTGGTTAGGGTTTTAAAAGGGGGCGGATGTCAATGAGTGGCACGTAATGTGGTTAATAAGACGCAGGTTCACCGACCTCTATTAGCGAAGATGGTCAAGGGATATACCGCGAGCATCTCAATGAATATGACTCAGGGGAGAAACGGATATCCACTCACTTCCACCTTCAAGTCTTCCGGAATATGAATGAGCGAAGTGTGTCGCCTTTCAAAAGTCCCACGTGTCCCTTTAACTTCCGCGATGTTCGAGATTTTCGGTATTCCAGACTCGTCCTGAGGAAGAAATTAAGTTTATAATTAAGGGTATCGTTAAGGCTTTTTTTTCTTTTAGCTGTGGGTATGCTCAAATATTGGACTAAACTAATAATGAGCCTGTAACCCAGGAATCTCCTACTTCCAAGCCTTTTTTTGCTTTTATATTAAGGCTTTTTACCAGCCTCTATAATATAAAAGCCTTAAGTTCTCAAACATGCTTTAATGAGCCAAAATGTGCTTTCCATTCCCTCTAGACTCCATTTTCTGGCTAACACATCTGGAAACAGGCGTCGTGTATAGTTTGATCACGCATTACGTCCTGGTTTTGATGGTCAGAAAACTTCGAAAAGCGAAGATGGAAAAAAGTGCATTTTTCTCTTGTTTTATTCGAATTTTTATAAATCTTGTCATTTATGAAAGCTCTTTTTATTTATTTATCCGGTAGAAAAAGACTTTTTCGGGCTATTTGATATATTCCGTACTCCTGACTCAATATGCCACATAAAATTCCCATAAAAACGCTTCGAGTCAAAAGAAACTACCACTTAAGACTATTTATGTGATTTGGATTTCTAAAAAATGACGTCCTTAAGTCATAGAGTTAACAAAAAGGAGGTTTTTAGCGTTTCCGATCGTAGGGGCCCATTATAGGAGTTTACACACTCGTAAACAAGAGGCTCCGGCCGTCTCTTTGCTTTTTCGTAACCCCGTCATCTATTTCGCGTGCCTCGGCTTGATATAAATTTGCGGTCGGAGGTTTTAAAAATATAATTTGAATTTCAAATGAGGGTTTTTAAAAAAAGGGGGAAGGCCTTAAGACTTCTCGAGATCTTCATCCCGGACTAGTTCTCAAACTGGGCTGAATGGGTATGGCACGAGGCTATAATTTATTCCGATAGCTTTAATATATCACTAAGCTGATCCGAATGTTGTAATTCCATGAGCCGACACAAAAAGTGTTTATTTATCACCGTTTTCCCTTTTTGTTTAGATTCTCGTTTTCCGTTTTCTCAAAAATGTCGTTTTAAAGCCTGCAAGTGACAATAAAACAAAACAGTTTTTTTGAAATATGGGCTGTTTGAGGTAAATTTTATTTTCTGCAGGGTAGTTGGAATCGCTGTAAGTGAAACCGCTCCTGTAATCAGAGAGCCGTAACTTACCCAGGCTCGGCCTATTTTAAAAATTAGTCAGAATTTTCACAATCTCCGTTTGCGCGGCTTCAAAGGCCCATTTCTGAACCTGCTTATTTACACACCACTTAATAAATTATCGTGAAGATCACTTCTGGGTTTTCTTTTACTAGTGGAATTTATGAAATCCGCAAAATCAGGGTTTCTTGACGTCAACTCCAGATATATGAGGGCTTCAAAATTTGCTTGCTATGGACTCAATTGGACCATCAGTTGATTGACGAAATCGTTCTTTTGGTATGGAGGAGGAAGCTCATTACTCGAACTTTCTCGAAAACCCGGGGCTGTAAAGATCTCCCCACAAGCAGTGGGGAAAACACTGCTAAAAACATAAATATGTATAGGACCTGTGAGGAACCGCCCCTCACAACATCCCCCACCCACCACTTTCCCCTCCACCATCACTTCCGATAACCTCCCACTCCCATCGCTTCCTTCCTCCTCCCATCACTTCTCCAACTCTCATCACTTCCCCTCTCATCACTTCCAAGTTCCCCCATCACTTCCCCAAACCTCTGTTCCCATCACTTTCCCCGACCTCCCTTTAACCTCCAACCTCCCCTATCTTCCTCTCAATCCTCAATCCTATCACTTCTTCCAACCTCAACCTCACCCTCCCTAACCACCCTCTCATCGATTCCCCTAACTTCCCCCTCTCATCACTTTCACTAAATCCCCCACCAACACTTCCCCCATCCTCCACCTCCCATCACATCTCCACCTCCTTTCCCATTACTTCCCCCACCTTCGCCTCCCATCACATCCCACCTCCTCTCCCATTACTTCCCCAACCTTCGCCTCCCATCACATCCCAACCTTTTCTTCGATCACTTCCCCCAACCTCCACCTCCCATCACATCCCCACCTCCTTTATATGTAAAGATCTCCCCACAAGCACCAAACACTGCTAAAAAACATAAATATGTACATAAGAATAGGACCTGTGAGAAACCGCCCCTCACAACATCCCCCACCCACCGCTTTCCCCTTTACCATCACTTCCGATAACCTCCCACTCCCATCGCTTCCTTCCTCCTCCCATTACTTCTCCAACTCTTATCACTTCCCCTAACCCTCCCCTCTCATCACTTCCAAGTTCCCCATCACTTCCCCCAACCCCCCAGTCATACCACTTCCCCCAACCTCCCTTCCCATCACTTTCCCCGACCTCCCCTTAACCTCCAACCTCCCTTAAATTCCTCTCAATCCCCCCTCCTATCACTTCTTCCAACCTCAACCTCACCCTCCCTAACCACCCCTCTCATCGATTCCCCTAACTTCCCCCTCTCATCTCTCCACTAAATCCCCCCACCAACACTTCCCCCAACCTCCACCTTCCATCACATCCCCACCTCCTTTATCATTACTTCCCCAACCTTCGCCTCCCATCACATCCCCACCACCTCTCCCATTACTTCCCCAACCTTCGCCTCCCATCACATCCCAACCTTTTCTTCGATCACTTCCCCAACCTCCCCGAACTACCTCCCCCTTATTCCCACAATCCCCAACCTTCCCCCACAGCCCCCCACCGCCCCTAACCATTCCAACCTTTAAGCTCTTTTATAGGGCGCTCCATTTTTACTGCGAAAAACGTTATTATAAGAGACATTTTGATTTTCTCAAAATTTAAAGTACCTTCCTTCGACCAAAATTATAAAATTCTAAAATTCTCTAAAATTCCAAAATTATAAAATTCTTCTAAATTTAAAAGCGAAATTATATTTGGAAATTCGCCTACAAAATAAATCAAAGGAAAGTTGATTCACCGCATGTAGAAAAAAAAATGTTTATTCCCTATCCAACCACTTAAATCTCAAAGTCAAAATTATGGTCGAGGGACATAATCATAAATTGGAAAGGGAAGTCCATTAGCCTTCTGCCGCCCAGCTCATAATGTTAATTAATTAAAACTAATTAGAACCGGTAAATAAACTAGACTCCCTCCCATCCCCCCGATCACCTTTTATTTTATCTTTTCAACGGCCCGAAAATTAGCTCCCGTGCTACGTTTCACGGTTCGACGTTTTTGATGAAATTTATAGCTCAGTCCGTCCCACGTCTTTTTTCAAATTTACTACCTTTCAAAATAAAAGGACTTCCGTTCTTTTTCATTTATACCTTTGAAATTTTCGTGTTTTTTGCAAAAAATAATGTCGTTTCCGTTCATTTAGGCCTTTGGAGAACAATGGAGGGGCCGTGTAAGGCATATACGATTTTTTAAGGCGAGGCTTTAGTTGCAATCTTAGAACTTTCGTTTACCACGAATCGGAACAATAGTTTATTATTTAAATGTATAAGTTTAACCTCAGCAACTTTGATATTTGCATACTTACACATTCGTTAACACAGTTTCAATTTCTGATGATGGAAACAAGAAGTTTCCTTTTTTACCCTCAGGACAAAAAAGAATCTCAAAAAAGCGTGATTTACTGCTTTTAGTGAATTTTAAACTTTTTGCTAAGAAAAAACGTTCAAACGGGAAGCTCAATAGATAATTTATAATTATGGATTTTAAAAAAAAGTTGTTATTCACTTTAAGAGTTCGCCCTAAAAAAAGGTTCGTTTCTTCATCCGCGGACTCGAAAAACAAAAAGCTCGGTGGAAAACGTCGGCGAAATTACATAGCACACGCGGGAGGTAATTGCGTTCCTATGAATTTTGACGAGAGGAAAATTTTAATTATAAATATAGTCTGAGTGGCCTTAGTAGCTCTTTATTGACTAGCCTCCTTAAGTGATGGTGTTCCACTTTATTACCCCTCTGGTCATAGGCCGTAAATCAATATCGCTGATTAAGGGTCTCTCAACTTTTCTCCTTCCCTAATGAACATTCTCATCCATTCTTACGACCCTTATTCTTTTTTTCCGATTCCATTCATAAAATTGCACTTTTTTATTGCACTTTTTATAATTGAAATTTTTTCCGTATACTCTTAAAATGTGTTTTCACATTGAAAAACTAGCATTTTTGTCCTAAAAGGCTGTTCTAAACCTAACACTTTCAACAGTGTAAAATGCTAAAAACGGCATTGTTGAATCAGAATAGCGGAGTTTGTTTTTTAGGGTTGAATTTCAATGTTGAAGTAAATTTTAGTTGAAAAAATTAACGTCAGGTGGTAGCACCTGAAGACCGATTTTTTAAATTTCGATTTCCAGTGTTTTCTCCGAAACTACTGAACCGATTTTTGATTTCTCAGTCTTATTCGTTCTAGAAAAAATTAAGAATTTTCATCATGTCTCCGAAATTCGTGAGCATAGTATATAAAAGGCTCTTTCAAAAAAAAAAAATTGAAAAAAATAAAAAATTGTACATGAATACCTACATCGGTATATTTTTTAATGATTTAAAAAAAATTATTAAAAAATATTCATTAGATCCGGAGAAAAAGCTGAAATAGTGAATCCACGTGGTTTAGCACAGCCTTAAAATCTCCCTTATAAGGCCTATTTGTTTTTCGTGATTTATAGCACATCTAGCTATATTTTAGGTTATAAAACAACTTATCATTTTCTATTCTATTGCATTAATGCACTATTTTTTGAAAATTGATTTTTTTTGTTTTTAATCTAAATGTGTTTTTATTACAGCATGAAATTTGTTTGTGATGCCACAACGTGTGAAAAGCATGGACTGATCATCCTGGATTTAAACATACACAATTTTTTTTAACCTTGAGTGATTTCTTTCGTTAATAAAATTAACTTATTTTTTAAATAAATTAACTCTTGTGTAAGCTTTGTTTTAATAAATTTTTTTAATTAAAAAAGTTTTTTTTTTGTCTGTGTGTTTACCACGAAGAAAGAAAAACCTACACGATTTTGATATGCAGGAAGTAGCACCATAATGGCATTTAGAATATCCTCCCCTTATTCCCGAGAAATCGTTCAGAAAACATACTCGTCAGAGCCAAATAGGTTTTTACTTCAGTTCAAGTAAGGAGTTAATTCCTCATTTAGAAAAGAATAATCTCCGACACGTAAATACCGGATTAAAGCACGTTCCTGACCCATTACCGACGAGGAATACAAGATCTACAAATTTTTTTTCGCAACCATTTATCCTCATAAATGGACAGTTCTCCTTTCACTAGTAATCGCCATTTTTTTTGTTACAATGAGACCCTTAAAAAAATTGATACCCCATGGTTTATTATTGTGAAAAATATTAACATATCTTGGAAGCGATCGTTGAAAAGAAAAACGAATAAAACGAGATTCCAATCAGCTTTTTAAAGGCGTAAAACCATGACTAGTTTCGAACAGGGGGTCTTGTAATCGAACCCATTAAAATTTTCAGGCAGTTAAAAATTCTGTAATACCCCTTTGATTTATGAGACATAAATGTTTTTTTTTCTTTAACTTGTAGTTCTAATGACTGTAAAAAAGTTTTTTATTTTATTGTCTTTTATAGTATACATTTTACACTTCGAATTTTGGAATTAATTTTTTTATTTCGGTTGTTCATTGCAATTAAACATTATATAGGGTTGATGTTTTGGTAGTAATGATGTAAGCAAACTCTTTTCTCTTTTTATGTTAAGTTGTCGATCTGACGTGTAAACCGTCAGATGCCCTGATGATGGCTCACAAATAAGCCGAAAGCTTGGCAATAATCGTGCTTGAAAACTGACCTTCTCTATCGATTCTCCACCCCAATATACAGGTGAAAACAGAAGTTTGGTGGTTCCTATCACAAGAATCACGTTTTTCCCCCATAGGACACGTCCTTTACATCTTCTTAAGGTATTTCGTTCAACCTTCAAGTTATTATTTTTGAAACTATCAAATTTTGAACAAAAATATTTCCAAAATTAAAATTTAAAAAAAAATCAATTTTTTTCGAGGAGGATAGAAAGGTATGCAATTTGGAGAAGAAAGACGTCAGGAAAATAAAAAGTTTATAAAACAAAATGGAGCTGAAAAATGTTCAAAGAAGTGTTATTAAAAGGGTATTTTCCATAGTTTCTCGCTTGTTACACACGTCTAAAAAAAGTTTGAAAAGGAGTCTAGCTACGCTCATGAGAGTAATTGCGGGCGAGGAAGGGCCCCGGTTTTTAAAATAAAAAGGCGACCAACAATAAAGAGCGATTAGTCACATATGCGGGGTTTCTGAAAGGTAAGAAAGAGAAGAAGTTATGTTTTAATAAGGGGAGGCTAATTGGGACGGAGGTGGCGAGTTATATACGAAAATGTCCGTCGCATTTTTCATATTTCAGACTCCGGGGCGTAGGCACGGACGGTGACGGCGTCGTTTTTCATCGGCGCCCCTCTCGCGTATCTCACCCAGGATGCGAAAAGGAAAAAATTAATGAAGGATCCAGTGGGGGGGCTTTGGGTGAATTATTGGTGCGTCTGGGTCAAAGGGAGAGCACTGTGGATTCCTCATGAATATAAAAAAAATTCCTGGCACCTTCTTTAAGTTTTTCTTATTTAAGACCCATACTCATTGGCAGACTTTTCTGCAGTCTTGTTTATTGGTCTCTCTTCACCAAAATTTTGTGATTTTAAGAGTCGCACAGATTATTCAATGGACGTTTCGTAAGTTTTTCTTGAAAACGAAAAAAAGTAATTAAAAATGCACTTAAGACCAGAAGGTAAGAGTAATTCCCGTTATACGCACTTAATTTATTTTTTTCCAAAGAGAATATTTCAAGGAGCTCAACAGCCAATAAAGTCTTCTTTATAGTCTCGTTCAATGAGTGCAATTTAATTAGTTTTAATGCTTATTCTCCAACGCCTTTTCCTTTGAAACTACGGTTTAAGATAATAAAATGTAAGAGGGAAAAAATAAAAGTCGAGGAGAATCCCATTATAATCGAAGACCCCCATTTAAGGAGGCGACAATATACGATCCAACGTCATTAATATTTTCAATATCGCTTCTGTCATGAAAGAGATCAAATTCCTCCGAATATTATTTGGGCTCCTTTAATTACCCTGAAAAGAAAAGAAAAAAAGGTTTTTCACAGAAAATGATCCCAAGTTCTGGTATGGAGGAGGAACTACAACTTTCCTAAAAAAAATTCGAGGCTCTATAGACCCCTCCACTACCCCCCCTTCCATTTCATATGGACACCTTTTCATTTGGTTTGGGTCCCTTTTTTTAGCCTTTTCGTGTTTGGACTCAACAAACCTCTTCACAAACATCTGACCATTTTGAGAAATAAGACCCTCTTCAGCCAGATTTATCCCCATTTTGTCAAGGAAAGACACTTTTCAGCCAGATTTTTCTCCTTTTGACAAGAGAAGACACTTTTCAGCCAGATTTTTACTCTTTTGACAATAAAAGACTCTTTTCAGGCAGATTTTTCCCCTTTTTAACAAGAAAAGACCCTTTTCAGCCAGATTTTTCCTCTTTTTGACAAGAAAAGACACTTTTCAGCCAGATTTCGACCCTTTTTCGACTAAAAAAGACCCTTTTCAGACAGATCCTTTTCAGGCAGATTTTGACCTTATTTGAGAAGAAAATACCCTTTTCAGGCAGATTTTGACCTTATTTGAGAAGAAAATACCCTTTTCAACCAGGTTTTCCCCCTTTTTGAAAAGAAAAGACACTTTTCAGCCAGATTTTGACCCTATTTGACAAGAACCGACCATTTTCAGGCAGATGTTTCCCCTTTTTGACAAGAAAAGACACTCTTCAGCCAGATTTTGACCCTTTTTCGACTAGAAAAGACCCTTTTCAGACAGATCCTTTTCAGGCAGATTTCGACCCTATTTGACAAGAAAAGACCCTTTTCAGCCAGGTTTTCCCCCTTTTTGACAAGAAAAGACACTTCAGCCAGATTTTGATCCTTTTTCGACTAGAAAAGACCCTTTTCAGGCAGATTTTGACCCTATTTGACAAAAAACGACCCTTTTCAGCCAAATTTTGACCCTTTTTCGACTAGAAAAGATCCTTTTCAGGCAGATTTTGACCCTATTTGACAAGAAACGACCCTTTTAAGCCAGATTTTTCCCCTTTTTGACAAGAAAAGACACTTTTCAGCCAGCCCCTTTTCCAAAAGTTCCAGAGTAAGGTCTTATGAAGCTGATCTAGGAACGCGGTAGCGTTCCGCCCCTCCAATGGAGAGCTCTGTTGAGCACCCACTTTTTGAGAAAGTTCCAGTTTTAGGGGTTCATCTTTTATTTTTGGGCTCTTTTCGTGTTTGGAATCATATCAACGATTATAGGACCCGTGGAGGTGATTTGGACTAGTTTAGGTCTCATTTGCACTGTAATCACTTAGTAGCCAAAAACTATTCAAGAACCACCCAACATTTTGAGCCACTTTCTGGGTTTTAAGCATCAAAACGTTGCGAAGGAACTGATTTCAAAAAAGAAAAAAGATTTACTAATATTGTTGCTGTTTATTACAAAAACAAATGCCTGAAATAGAACAGATTTGGCTTAGTACTTTATGTCCTCTAAAGAAAGTACGTCCCATGTGGCTCCACATCCAACTTCGGAGACAAAAATAGTAAAAACTGAATTTATTGCCCTTTTTTAAAACCGGATGAATACTCATTTTAAAAAAAAGAGCATAAATTCTTTGGATTTTTTCCTACTTATTTTTCAACATTTCGTTTAAGCTTATTTACACCTTTTGATATGCGGCCGCGGCTGCATATTTGAACAGGATGAATTATCAGGGGTGGCGTAAGGAAACATTACTTTAGCTCCTCGGGTAATTATTTAAATTCGTACTTTGATTAAAGTTACGCTGTTTTGGAATGCCATTAGCGCGTGCTCTCCTCTCGGGACCATTATTCAGCTTTTAAACGAACTCGGCCGACGCCCGGAAAGCATTGCGGGGATGCCGCCTCGGACAAATGGCCATGAAGTCAAACACAAGATTGTCCAGCCGTTTTATTAAACAACATTAAAGATTATAAAAAGCTTTCTCGGATGTAAAATGTGCCTCTTTCATTACAGGAGCCATAAAAAGACTTCGACACATATTGATCCAGAATTATAATAAAAGGAATTATGACTGTTTAATCCCATATTAGATTTTTGATGCGTGGATAACAAAAAATGAGTTTTTCTGCAACTAAAAGTTTGAGGTTTTATCATATCCAGGATTATTCGGAGCTTCTGCTAGTAGGCAGCAGGAAAGTAATCCTGATGATAAGAATGATAACGACACCTAAAAGCCTATAGTCTTTATGTAATCTAAAGTTATTTTAGTTGACCGATATGGGCAGAAGGACATCAGGTACACAAAAAAACTTTAAAAAGATTTTAAAAAGGAGCTATAGAAAAAAAATAAAGTGTGAAGGTTTAATTGATTTACAAATATCGCTTCTTTTTGTCCTTAAAAAAAAAGTTATTGTTCGCACTTTTTCTGTTATTTGAAGCTCGTTGTATAATAATCTCACATTCGTAGTTTTTTCTTGAGGAGCGCCCTTTCGAAAAGAAGAAAGCTCTCTCGCATATGTTGCCCGACATTTTTTAGCGGATTTATTTGTCTGGTCGACTCTGTCGTCGGGGCCGTGAGGTTTATAAAAAAAGGAAAATAAAAAAGGACATCAACGGTTGAGACGGACTCGGTGTAAATTAGAAGAGAAGGATCGGGTAGAAGCTCATCAAGAGTCAAAGGGTGGACTCCTCCACCTTCCTTTTCTGGAGCTGAAGACTCCTAGAAGTTTCTCGCGAACCTCGACAAAAAGTGCAATTAGGGCTACTGAACTCCCTCTTAACTTGCATTGTTATACACTCCCCAGAGGCCGACATTCTTTTAAACAATTACTCATAGAATTTTTCAAATCTGATTTTTATGTTTCAGTTTCACTCGCAGGCGGTACTGCGTATCCCGGGATGCATCCGCAGCAGAGAATGGTCTACGCCTCACCAACCGCTTCCATGCCCAATGGTGGTGTCATCTTAAGCGTCAGAGGCGGCGGGCCACCATATTTCACCATCCCTCTCCCCCTTTCTTGCACAAGGCCTCCCACTGACCTATCCAAGACTTCAAAATAAAAAACTTAAAGACAAATTAGAATAATCTCATGCAGATCATTGCTATTAATAGTCACCAAGTGGCGATGTTGTGCTGTCTTGCATTTCGGGCATGACTCATCGGCCACCTGTTAACTCTTTTATCTTTTCTCCAATAAATACCCCCCCATAATGTTCAAAAACACAATTATTGTGATTTTCGATTTAAGCCAAAAAACATATCTTAATAGTTACAAATTTAGCTTTTTATAAAACGTTTTTTAAACTTTTGTGATGCACATTTTTAAATTCGGGACTGAAAAAAATAATTAGGATTGTTCACTCAAAAACACAATAAACCCAATTTTTGAGATTAAATTTTTTTTAGTGTTGATTTTAGTACTAACTTTAGCTTAAGAAAAAATTTTTCGTAACCCATAATTGGTGCTAAATAATCCCTAATAAAAGCCATAAAACGTTTTTTCGTGTGCTAGTCAATGATGACATAATTTTTATATTTTCTAAAAAATTGTAAATAATTTGTTATTTATTGTATTAATTAAAAAAAATAAAGGTGCCTTATTTGTTAATTTTTTTTTCTCTCCTACCATTTTTTTTTGCTTGTATTGTATGGTAATTTATGAATTTGAGTACAAGTGTTATTGTAAATGCGATTTCCATATAGAAGCTTATGAATCGTATTGTGAAATTTCTTCGCCCTCTTTTTTTTTCTTCTTCCCTTCTTGAAAGGTGTGTTTTAGAATAATTATTTGTAAATAAACCTTTGATTTACATTAATCAGACGTCGAAAAACATGGTTGAAGACAAAGGAAAATATTGTCGCCCCAAGCCAAAAAGAAGCATTAATTACGACGTCGTTTTTTTTTTCGATTTTCAAAATGGGCGTACGATTTTTAATTATTCTATGACGCAAATAAGGTGAGTCTTTGGATTGAAAGAAAGGGTTCTTAGATTGACTGCAAATTGGCTGCTGTGGTTGAAAAAAAGAGGAATTTTAATATTTCTTTTGAAAATAAAGAATAAATCGAGATGACGTGTCACTAAAGGGATGATTAATGAATGTGTTGAGAAAGTGGCGCCGACTTCGTGCATTTTACGCACTATTTCTCGGTCTCGCTCTTCAAAAGGGCTTCTTTCATTCCCCTTTTGAATTTCCACTTAAAAGTTGTTTGTTCATTGTTTCCGATGTATGGAGGAGTACGAGGAAAGTGGCCATTGTTGTCACAGGATCTTAATAAGAAAGAAAGCATTTTGCCGGGGATCGCATTCCGAACGAGTCAGCTCTGCATGATCGTGTTCGAAGTAATGAAATAAGAATCCCATGGATGCATTTTCCATTCATTCAAGATGTGAAAAATTAAAACGTTTCGCCTTATCACGACTTTTATTTGCGCGGAAAATAAATGCAATCCATAATTAAACGAGCGGACTCATTACATTTTATGAAGTACCTGCTTGGATAACCTAGCCCTGATTAAACATTGTCAAAATAATCGCTATACCTTGAAAATTTCAGGACAAAATTTTTGAATTTGGAAAGTTTCGGACATTTGGAACCCCCTATTTTGGCCTAAAAAAAGCAAAATATGATGAATGCTTTGATCCTGCGCTTAAGCAATTGTTGGGAACGAGCGGGAAAAAAAAATGTTTCTTTAAATTTGACTAAAATGATATGGATTCCCATGTAAAATAGCTAGAAAATACAATGGAATAAGTTAAAAAAATTCTGGGACTAATATTTGTCAAGTTTTCTCCAAAAAAACCACTTAAAACTAAGGTAACTGCTCCAGGAAAAAAAAAATTTTCTGCAAAAATAGCATCATAATCGAAGTGAGCACCCAAAAAAAAACTGGAGATATTAATTTTTATGAAGATTTGAATTTTCATCTTTTAAGTGATTTTGGGCATTTACAAAAATCGGCATATTTTAAGAGTTTATGAAAGATAAATGTAAAATGAAAAATTTCCCTTCACAAATTTTTTCATTAGCCCAGAAATGAGAAGGAAAATTTTTTCATTTTTGGTAGATAGGTACAGTAAACCTTCATAAGCTCTTAAAAGATGCCATTTTTTGTCAATTTCTGCCCAAAATCACTTACCTATTGTTAGAGATTAAAAGATTACCTACTTCAAATTATTATTATTATCGGTTTTATACTGCCCCCAACCTCTAGGGTTATATTAGGCAGTGTAACACTTCAAATTTTTATAAAAATGGGTATCTTCTGGTTTTTTCTGGGTGCTCAGTTCGAATAATTCGATGTTGTTTTTGCCGAGAAAATTTTTTCATGGATAGTTTCCTTAGTTTTAAGCGGTTTTTCGGTGCCTTTTTGGCGAGAACAAATCAAATATTAGTCCTAGAATTTTTTTAACTTATTCCATTGTATTTCTCATGCTATTTTACATGGGAATCCATATAGTTTTAGTCAACTTTTAAAAAAATATTAAATGATTTTTGAAATTTCTCATTTTACCATACATTTCATATCAGAAAAAAGTCCTAGAAAATCGAGATTAGTCTCATCTTACATTTTAAGAAGCTAAGAAACTTTTCCAAAAAGCCCAGACTCTCCATCTTTCGTGGTTCAGAAATGGCTTTTCATAACCGGTCATTTTTCTTTAATTTTGAGTGTGGAGCATTTTACCACTCGCCAACTCCTTAGCACCCAGCTGTTTCTTACAATAAATTACCCCGAGTGTAAGAATTTGTGACGTAACTTGAGAGTTAATAACTGTTTTTAAAAGATGAGTTAGCAAAAATCGATTTTTTTAAAGCAAAAATTTGTGTTGTATATTTTTTAACGCCTTCATCATAATGTTTTATGGTTCATCGTAAAGGGGCAAAAAGCCTGACTAACGGTTAATCAAGTTCCGCGCTCTTTTATAAACGTTGGGCCCCTCTTGAAGGAAAAAAGGAAGATGAGACCATTAATTTACGCGAAGATCGGGGCTTCCATTGAGGAGGTCATTTTTTGACAAATGGCTTTCAAAGTTGAGTGGCCCCGCGATGCGTGAGGGTGCCCTCAATTGAATCGGGTCGCACCCCAAACCGCCCGCGCCTATTGTACCTATAGAAGAGGTTCTGGCATACTTTTAACCCCGACCACAATCGGACTTTAACCCTAATTCATCAAAAACCCAAGGCTAATCATTGTTTTCACTCTATTTTAAGACGTTACTTTTCTCTTAAACCATTTATCAGCTTCCGATTACATCATCGGAATCAAATAGCAAACATTAAAGTGCAGAATTGTCAAACATCAAGATAACGCTCTATGAATTAATAAAATAATTATTCCTTTTCTTCGATTTTTTGTGACTATTTACGGATCGTCTCAGTTTTCTGCGTTAGGCTGGAATTTCGATGTTGGACGTGAAGTATACGACCAAGACTGGCAGGGGTCCCAGGCTAAATATAAATTTCTCAAGTAACCGGATAAGCATTTAAATCTCGGTTTTAGAAAATGAAATTATTGCATTTCCACGTATGCATTTAGAGATGCACTTTTTGAACTGGGACGTCTAGACGGCGAAAAATTTTGTTCGGAATATTTTCGCGCGGGGATTTTATTCGTTTTAAAATCTTCATGTTTTTTTCAAATTATTCTGCTGGTAAATATATCATAATGTGACATCCGAGACGTCACATATATGCAAACTGCATAAAATAGTGTAGAATTGCGATTATGTATACATATTTTGTAATACGTGATATCACCTTTTGTTAACATATCCCTCGTGTATGTTGAAATAGGATAGTCTAGGTCACGTCACATCTTCATAATCGAATTTTTTTATTGTCCGAGGTAGCTACAAAAGAAAAGCATTCGTATAATTGTTTCACCATTTTATTCCACAAGTCCCTTCCTCACCCCCACCCCCCTTGGTTACTCCAGAGCAGCAAGAACTGGATGGTCACCCACCCTTCATGGGGGAGGTGTTTGTGGGGAGGTATGGTATGTGGGCTGCAACCACTTTGGACTATTCCGATCGTGGGACCGGATTATTTGGTACCTATACGACTATGGACCAGGACACCAGAACACAGCTGCTATTAGACCAAACGAGCACGTATGGAGTTACCTTTTCTAATATCTTGGACTCTGCATATCCAACTTTTTCGAACCACAATTGAAGTTTTATAATATGACGATTGCTTGATTGATGATCCATTAGGGAGACTGACCCGAGGAGTCAAAAATAGGCACGGTAGTGTCTTGTAAGATGAGAAACGAAAGGCCATGGGGAAAAAAGATTAAAGTCACTTTTTCGTCGATTTTGAGATATAAGCACTATCTAGGTAGTGTGTGCACTATCATCTGGTAGAACAATTTAGAAAATGGATGAATGTTACAAGCATTACAATAGGACATTACAAAAGGATTAATAGAAATCAAACTTTGTTTTTCATTTTTCTCGCAATCACTTTTTGGTCACTTTTATCATTTTTCCCCCTGGCACTTCAATTGAGAGTTCAATAGAAAACCCCGATCTTCACCATATACAGGGTTGGGCCTTAGGAGGTTGATGCTAGGAACACGGGAGCGTTCAACCCCCCAAAAAATGGGGAGAACCCACTTTTTGAGAAAGTTCCAGTTTTGTAGGTTCCTCTTCCGTTACTACCAAACCAGACATTCTACTACATTGTAATCTCATCTTTTCTTCCCTTTTTTTCTGCTCTAAAGTAGTTGTGGCTAAAAGCTGCTCCAAATTTATTATGGGGGAAGTTGGGAGGCTGGGTAGGTTAAGGGAGGTTCGTGATAAAGCATCTTCCCAAGAAACACATGAAACTAACGTCCAGAATACGTTAGTTTGGGATTCATACCTTTATTTCATATTTATTTCTACTTTTCAGTTTAAATTGGGATTATGATATGCATCGTGACGATTTGCTTCTTCTCTTAATCAAAGAAAATTCGTTTTGTGGATAGTATGAAAATTTGCATTCTTCGTTCTTGTTTTCATTAAACATCGACGTTTTCAATTAAACGTCTTGTTTACTTGTTAACAGATAAAAGGGAGGGCTGGGGGAGTTAAAGCTTCCGTGAAGGCGTTCAGCACGCCATATAAGCTCGTTGTCTCGAAACACGAAAGAACCCGACCTTATCAGCTATCAATCTACACGAATTACGACAGATTTCCCTTCCTCCTCTTTCCCCTTTACCTGTTGTCCCGAAGGTCTTTTTCAAACTTCATGTAGGTTAATACTTAAATAGGTTGTACTAGTCAAATCTTTTTTTTTAATTATCCAGGAACAAGATTGAAATCTTTACTTTTATTAATTTTGTTTTTCATAAACAATTTGCATTTTTATTATGAAAATTTTCTGTCGGATAATTAGATCGTGGGCGGTTTTCAAGGAGAATCGCTCACGATTTAGGATCATTTCACCATTTTTAGGCTTAAAAGGCTCATTTTACTTTTTAAGGAAAAAACATTTTTTTTTCATTGGCAATTTAATAATAAATTTTTATATAATATATAAATCTGTTTATTTTATCGAGAAGGGTGGGTATAAAACAGAGTATACGTGTCATGTATAAAACATAAACAATTATTGAGGAGGACTTGTACTTGACTGAAGTATGTTCGGAAAGACTCCCCGTTTAAGGGAGGAATTTATCAAGCGACTTGTCAATATCATTGAGCCCCCTCTTCCCCTTCCCATGACAATCAATTCGGAGAATCAGCAATTCTGAATTTTAATAAGAAAATATTAATAATTTAACAAAACAAAAAAAAAGTTATAAGTACTTATGACAACTGGTCGATTTCGTGACTAATTTATTAATATTTTCTTTATTCTGATAATCTAGGAACGCGGCAGCGTTCCACCCAGCCACTTAAGCTTTCTACGGTATGTTTATTGTTTACCATACCGATACCGGTATGTTTACTGGGTTTTTCATTGGTACAATGCTCTTCTTGTTGTGATAGTCAGAGCTACAGCCTCCCAAACTTGACCAATTGGCCAATTTTAACCAGATTTTAATAATTCTAACCGAACCAACCGAACCAAGCGAACCAAGCAAACCAAGCGAACCAATCGAACCAACCGAACCAACCGAACCAAGCGAACCAACCGAACCAACAGAACCAACCGAACCAAGCGAACCAACCGAACCAAGCGAACCAACCGAACCAACCGAACCAACCGAACCAACCGAACCAACCTAACCAACCGAACCAACAGAAACAACCGAATCAACCGAACCAACAGAACCAACAGAACCAACCGCACTAACCGAACCAAAATTAGGTCGTAATAAATTGGGAAAATAAATCAGGAAAAGTTAAATAAGATTCAAAAATTGGCTCCCGGACGGGAATCGAACCCGCGTCTTCGAATTGGTACTCCAACGTGCTATCCATTACACCACCGAGAACTGATAATGAATGGATAACATTTTTTAATTTACCAAATAATGAATGAAAAGTTGAAGAGATTTGAAAATTGGCGCCAAACGGTTGAGAAAACGAAAGCTGTCGATTGTCTTCCCGAAATGTTATCCATTCATTATCAGTTCTCGGTGGTGTAATGGATAGCACGTTGGAGTACCAATTCGAAGACGCGGGTTCGATTCCCGTCCGGGAGCCAATTTTTGAATCTTATTTAACTTTTCCTGATTTATTTTCCCAATTTATTACGATTGTAATCCTGAGGTGCGGTCACCTCGATAACTAATAATTAGATTGATACAAAATTAGGTCGGTTAAAGAGCGAGGGTCATTATTCCTCTATGTTGAGTCTTGACCCGTACCCAAAACTGCATTTTAGAGGTAAAACAAGGTAAGTATCCTAAAGATATATATAGTGCCAAAAATATACTCATAGTACCAAAGAATCATCAAGATCAAGGAAAGAGTCATCAGCCCTCATTTTACTGCATGCACCAGAAGTCTTCTTATCGTGAAGACCACGATACAGTCCATTAATATTTTATTGCAAAACCAGCAGTGATGAAAAGCGCCCTATGAATTATATTTTGCCAATATGCCCTCCCCCCTCACTTAAAGTTGGATTATCGCCATGTGTCCGCCCCGACCCGTAATCTCCTCACTGTCCCGTTACTCTTTCCCGTTTATAGTCAATCTAACCCCTTGGGGCGTGGGTTGACACTTTTTCCCCATCGATGGACAAAAATAAACCATAGAATAGGGAAATTTTTTCCTACTTTTTTAAGAATAAAAATAACTTCAAGATGTCACTTGAAAACAATAAATTGTACTAAAAAAATTATTTTTTTTCCTCGAAAACTTGTATATTTAAATTTTTTTATCATTAGTGAACAAGTAATTTATTGATTTATCCAACTTAATCTGAAAATAGATTCTGATCTTTAAAAGTGCGCGGAGTAATTATCTGATTTGTAAAACAGGGTGGAAGCGATGTTTCGACCGTTTGCATATATTAACATAATTACGTTTCGAGTTTCGAGTAAAAGACAAGTCGGGTAAAAGGTTGCCGCCTTAAGGTAAAAACTGTCCGTCCGCATAAAACGTATGTGATTCGAAACTTCAATCTTCCTTTTTTTCCTTTTCTCTTTTTCTTTCGCCTCCCTCCCCCCTTGGCTCGTTTATCTTTTCTTCCTTTGGCTGGACGCCGAAGAGATTCGGTTTTCGATCCGAAACTCGAGTCACTTTCCCCTCGTTAGTAATTTCATTTTCAAAACTCATAATCGAGAATTAATTTGTCCATTATAGGGCTTTATTATCATCGAGGTATACATAGTACCTGCATAGATCCATTACTGTAGCTGGCTATACACTACTAATGTGTGTTGCTTATGTATTTTCGAGGTGAAATGAGATGTCAAAAAATTAATTAGCGACCTTTTGGCAGTGTATCACCAATTTAAACCAAACACTTTAGTGATTTGCGATCAGGGTCGCAAATATTATCATTCAAGTTAATCCATAAAAATTCAAGGCATTGATGGCTTTTGACATTGACTTTTAAACATCAGAATCCCCAAAAACGTTTCCTTCTTCTTCTTCTTTTATTTTTTCCAGACATCTTTGAGGAGGTCGTCATGATTTTCTTCCTATTTCACGAAAATCTTATTCCTACTACGTTAATCTCAAATATGCACGTTTTATTGAAGAATGAAAGAGGGAAAAGAAAAATTCTTTCACACCCTCAAAATAATGACCAAGGTGTGGTCTCCGCGAAGACAAATTCCACCAACTCGGGACTCATTGAACGGCACCTGTGAATAAATCAAAATAATTAGAATCCAAACGTTTTTTTATACTTTTAAGCATTTTTCTGCAAGGCTCTTTATAACAATCAAGATACATGTCCTAGCTGTTAAACCATTATAAATTTTTTATTTCATTTAATTATGCTAAAAAGGCAAAATTCTTTTAATAGTGGATATTCTTTCAGTATTGTTTTCCTTTTTTAGTCGTGTTATTTTGAGACTCCGCTCTCGTATTATCGAGGCCAACGTATTTATGTTACATTCTATTGAATTATTGGGTTCTAATTTTTTTCTTGTGAATTATAAAACCGAGTTATGACGTCGATGATTTTTTTTGGAGAAAAAAGGTTTTTACGATTTCAGAAGCATTCGAGTGGTGACATAAAAGTTAAGAAGTATTTAAGAATTTGTAATTTTGTGGTGAGAATGCGGGGACAGGTGGTGTCCGCGCGCGTCGGAATGAAAAAGAGATTCATCCCCTTCTTTTAATCGCGTCCTTCGATCTCACGAAAGTCGAAATCGGGGACGGCAAAGCGAAAGGATTCCTCGCGGCTCTCCTTCGAACATAATTAACATGTTCGCTTTAGAATCGTCATAACCGTATGTTAAAAGCTAAAAGTGACATTGGGTCCCGCGAAAACGATTTTATATCCAAAACTGGGCAGTATTTTTTGTCTTAGAACATCGGGCGAAGGATTTTGGCATCCACTAGCTTTTGCTTGACTCTTTCAATCCTGAGGTATACAAAGTGTGGGCTTTGGAGAGCGTGAAATAAAACACCAAATTATGAGATTTGAAGGATTTATTGTAGTTGATGTAGTTGAGGAGTTAATGCTGAGAGAGTAGAGATGTTATCATGAGGGAGGCTGGAGATGGACTGAGAGTGACTGCTGAAAATGTGGATTCTCTTATGCATGGAGCTGCAGAATGTCCTGGAATCTTCTGTTCCAGATTGATCTAGAAAGTTCGGTCCAGAAGCTTCCTGGCGGCTCTGGGACAATCCTGATGTGGTCGCCACAAAAGGCCACAATCTATGTCATCAGTGGTTATCCTTCAGTGGTTCCTCATCTTCATAGATATAGACAAAGAAAGATGATAATTTTCTTTTGATTTATGAAGCAAATGAGTCCAATTGGGATGAATCACACCGAATATTTAAACCAGAGAATTATTTAAATTGTGAATCGCTTTTACCTTTTGATGTATGTCAACATTAGAGTTTGATTTGAAAGGCAAATTGACGAAGTGAGTCATTGTGAGCTGTGGTCAAAAAGCGAGATCATTAAGAGACATAAATATTGTCGGATGTGACATCGGCGGTTTGAAAGAAAAGGCGCGATGATCGATATTCGACGTCTGAATGGTTGAATTTCGTTTTCTGCTCGGCTAATTGTCTGAGGATTCGCCGGTGACTATCCGACCGCATCAATTTATAGCGTATTATAGTTGTGCCCGTTGTAGTTTGCGATACCGATCGCTTACATCCCATTAGTCGGTGACCTGCGGTATAACTCAGAAAGGTTGTTCGGCCAGGTGTTCGCCAGAAACCTCATGGCTACTTCTATGTAAATTCAATCCCGTCACTTAAACCCCGGACCCTTCCACCCCTTTAGCACCCATTGACTGATACGACAGTTTAAACTCCCAACTATGTAAATTAACCATTCACTTTTGTTTTGCGTTTACGGTAATTTGAAAATTGTGACGTTTTACATCCTATTTGAAACACTTTACAAGCGACCCTATTAGGTACTTGGCTTTATTTATTTGCACAAAAAACCTATCCGCAGATCAAGGCTCTTTTCTGCTTCATGATGCAATACAGCAACACAAAGGAATCCAAGAATCGATGCCCTTAAATTTACACAATTTAATGCAAGTGGAACACACAAAAAATGAGTCAGCCTTTCATCATATTTAGGGCGACAAGTTAACAAATACATTTTTTCGAGAACGAGGGAGCTACTTCTTCGAAGTAGGCCAGTGGACAAAAGGGGGTTGACAAATGATCTAAATGTCTGTTTTGAACGATGCACCTCTGTTGCTAAGGAGTCCTTAGCGCATGCACCCCTCAAAAAACAACCCCCACTGAAGTGCCCTACACGCTTCAGTCGTCTCGCAACATGATTCAGGGTACGTTCCTTCAAAAAACTAAAAATCACCGAGTCCTTTTTTTAAAATGCACACATTTTGGAGCCTTTCTCTCGTTTTCTGGCTTTATTTATGTCTAGGGGGAACTGTCGTCCGTGATTTTGAAATTCGACACCCACTTCGACTTCCTACATGTCCGCCCTCAACTTTATTCAAAGGACGACAATGTAATTGAGACGTGGACTAATCACGTTTTAGCCCAACGGCCACCTACGGAAAGAACCCGAAATCTCGATTTTTACGGCCCAATTAAAAAAAAGCGTCCCGACCGCGACCGACGACATTAGACGTCTGACAAGTTTCATTAGTGGACGCCTTCTAAACACTCGTCTTATTCGGGGTTAAATTTAAAACTCGTAATAACCTCCCTGAGGTTAATTTAGAACCCGTCTCCCCAATCCTACACCTACTAAAAACTCACCGACGACCACGACTCAGACTACCATAAACGTCTATTTTTACATTTAACTCACTCCCTATATCATGACAATTATTACCTTCTTATTTTTTAGTTTAAATAAGGCTCTTGAGGCTCTAAAATTAAAAAAACAATCTGGTTCTTCCAGTCACACTAGGAAGTTTAGAATCGGTGCTAACTTCTGAATAAGTGAGACATGAAATTCGTTTAAATCCCTTAAGTTTTTTTCCAAAAAGGCGAATCACGTAAATAGCCCCTCCACGTGAGGAGGAAAACAAACTGTTTTATACCTAAGCCAAACTGCAGTCAAAACCCCCAAATTGTGCAATAATTGCCAATTTTCTGTCCCAATCCAAACTTTTCTTTAGACCTTTTTTCTGTTCATAACCACCCACCCCCTTTGGGAATAAAACCAATTTTCTGTCCTGAGCCCCCAAACTTCCATTAAATCTATTTTCTGTTAAAACCATCAAATTGTGCAATAAAATGCCAATTTTCTGTTCCTAACCCCTCCAAGCCTTTCTTGAACCTATTTTCCCCCTCAAATCGGGGAATAAAAAGCCTTTTTTCTGTCTAAAACTGCCAAATTTTGTTTAAAAGGTAAACTGGTTTGTTTCCTAATATGTACTTACTAATGTTTTTTTTTTTTTAAATATCCCTCCTCTGTTACTAGCAACGTCAGTTTTTTTGTCTCAAAAATCGTGGATTATTTTTAAAAAATGTGGTTAGCAATATCCCAATATGTATTTCTTTAGGTCCCAGATTTCTCTACCTAACTGCACTTTTTTTTTCTCGATTCTCCTGAAAAAAGAATAACCTTAAATCATTTTACTAATTGGAAAAATTCGAATTATTTTTATAGATTTTGATCCTCATTAAATTTTTGAACGTAAAAAAAATTCGGCTCGTGTCTTCGTTCATAGCAGGCATACCGATAGAAGTAGGAATTCGATAGTCTCCGTTAGAATGTCTGGACAGATGTTTAGGAGAACAAAATAAAATTTTTATTTAGTTACGAAATTCCTGAAAAAAGCAATGAAAAACAAAAAAGATTAAAAAGCCACTGCCCTCAGTAGAGGCTGATATGGGTTTAGCGTGCTTGGTCTGTTTTTATCGCGGCTAGACTTCCTTATTTCGCTGTGTAAATTACTCAAATAAACCTAAAAGGTAACCACCCCCAACAACCTCTGAGATTCTGTAAAAAGGTTTGAAGCTGCATTGTCCATCTCTGCTCATCAGTGATGGGTTGTCCAGGATCAATCTCATGTTTCTCATAAGCTAAAAATATCTTCAAGTAACGATTCTGCTGAGGTCAATTTTTAATGCTTTATCAGATTCATGCAATGCACTTATAAATCAATAACGAAGTCCCATTTTTTTAAATCGAAACAATTTAGATGGACATTTCCAGGTTTATCGACCTTTATGAGTTTGTTGTCCCTAATGAGTATTGATCAGGTCCGAATCCGTGCTGTTTGAACTGGACAGAAAATTGAAAAAAATTTTACGTTGACTTGTTGAAGTTGACCGATGATCTTTAATGGGCAAAGGGCGATAGGCGCCAAAAAACCGAGTAGGACCTAATAATCCCCCACACGTCTGGCAGAATGCCTCCCTTTTGAGCCGAGGATGGAAGCTTGTTAAATTTTAATAATTCTCGGATCAAAAAGATTTTTCATTCTATGAATAGCGAGAATGAAATCTGGAGCGAATTGGAGGTGATTTTTTTTGGAAATCAAGAATCCCACGTAGAAGGGCTTTTTTCAACATTTTGGACCCCCAGTATATCTTTTGATAAGATCAGTGGTGATTCTTGAGATGTTGAGGTTACAGAGGATGTATAAATCACTCGTTTTTTCTCGACATCGATTCCCAAGAGAGAGAAAGGTGTCTCTGTTGTAAGCGCGTCAATGGCGTCATGCAGTCTGGCTCTCGATATATCCGTTAATGGAAAGCATTTCTTTTATATAGGTCGACGGAGGCAAACGTCTACGTCTGAAAACCATGAATGAACTTGTCGACCGTTAAAAAAAGGTACGGCTTGTGACTTTCTAGGAAACTCGTACCTTCCCACGGCCTTCCCAAGCGACAAATCCTGAATGGACGAGAACGCAATTAAAATGGCCGCGGGAGACGGAACGGCGCGGCGAAATCCTTCCGGGCTCCACCCTAAACGTTTTCTTTTTAAAACCATGGAAATGGTCTTGTCCGCAAAAACCGGTTGCCAAGGCAGTCATCTATTACTCTAACCCCATATTTGCTTCTTCTACTCTTTCATATCATTGTCGCATAATCCAATTTCTATTTTGGCATACAAATCGACCATTTCACGTTCCAATATAATTGCAATTGAATATCTATCACATTAAGACTTATACATAATTCACGAGAAAAAAATTTTGATTCGATGCATAGATATAAAATATGAGATATAAATTCTCAACATATCATATCGACATCAATGTGGGTGAGCAGTCTGGAAATGGAAAAAAAATCTCTTCGATGTGATAGATTCGTGGAAAATCCTTGAGCCAATCGATTTTGAACGTGTACGCCTCTTTGAAGTCGTGATCGGGGATCGATAGGAAACACACCTGTAACTGCGTCATTTACTCATTATGAATCATTAATCACACACGAAAATAAAATATAAAAAAGTGGAGTTGTTAAGTCAATAAACGAAGTTCTCACTTTTTAGTGACTTCCACATCAATTGTACATGGAAGTCCTTTAATGCTTCCAACAAAAATTGGTTTAGCAACCATCAGTAAACATACTTGGTACCGTCGCTTGGAAGCTTTATTTATGGCCAGCATGCTTTAAACAGTACCTACACCTCCTGGACAACTTTGCTGATAGGATTACCAAGTTTTTTACCAAGCCTTACTATCGGAAGAACCACCTTTACCAAAATGTTCCAAATCTTGTGGTCCGTTGCTTCTTTTTCGTTGAGGTGGAGAAATTCATTTTGCTCCTTATTTGTCCTATAGTCTTTGAGTAAAACTGATAAAATTGGTCTAGTGTCTCAAATGGTTTTAAACAATAGGGCTGTTAAAACAAGTTGAGAAGAATGGCGAGCACGCACTGCTTTACGTATTGCTTGTTTGTTACATCGCGTGCGCTTTAAAAAGCTTCTTTTTTTCTCCTTCCTCTTCTGTCTACATTTAGCTAATTAAAGTTCGCGTTAAGAAAAGAAAAATCATCATTTTCAATTAAGTTAGATTTAAATGTTAATGTTTTTTGTTGAAAAGACAGATCGCTTCCTATTTCCATTGTCGAGAGGGTCAATTTTTGAGAACAATCGGGACATTAAGGGGGAGGACTTCTTTTTATTATAAATTCTGACATTTAGAGGCAACCGAATTGATATACGTGGCGGTAAGGAAGTGGGCATCCAATGTTCCAAACTCCCACGCCTCCGACAACGAAAATGGCTTACGAAACGAAACCGTTTTTTCACGGCGTCGCATTTTCAATTTATTATTTAAAAAATTGGAATTATTGAAATTCAAGGTCCATTTTATCGATTGGATTGTATCTTAAGTATTTTTTCGATATTTAATTGAAAATATGTAGATATAAGTTCCGCATTTTTAACGTCATAAATATTCTTCCCGCAATCGAAAAAACTACGACCAAGGCTCCAATAAATTTTATTGAGTACGTATCACAGTTAGGGGTTGTTATGGGAAGGGCCAGGGGGAAAAAAGATGAAAGTGACCAAAAAGTGATTTCGAGAAAAATGAAAAACGCATTCATCTATTTTCCCCCTTACCTCGAAACTTTTCATGCACTTTTCGGACGACTCTCATCTTTTCCCCCCTTGTTTTTCTACCAGATGATAGTACTCTTTCATAGCCCCTAGATAGCACTAATATCTCAAAATTTACTTTCATCTTTTTCCCCCTGTATTAGGGGAGGTAAATGAAGGGGACAATCTTTAAAAGTTTTCTTCGAGGTAGCTCAAGACCAGTGCCAACTTTTAAGTTTATCATTGCATTTCATATAGCAACCTACTTATTCTTTTTTATACTTAAAAACGTTAAAATAAAAATGCCTCAATCGATATTCTATTAAAATTCTTATGACATCAAGATTAACTTAAATTGAGTAGTTTAACTTCCTTCTTAAGAAATGAACGATTTTTTTTTATACCTCCAAGTACTCAATCAATACTTTTTATTAAAATTTTTATCTGTCCATGACCACTTGCATTTATTTTTTTATTTTATTTTTATTAAAGGATTTAAAAAATCAATTCAAATGTCAAATACAAATTTTTTTTAAATTTATTTTGCAGTGTTTTTGAACGTTTTATAAGTTTTTTTTAATTGTTTTTATTGAATTTACGTCAAAGATGGGTATTTAAAAGGTCGCCTTCTGCTGTATTTTTTTTTAATTTAAAAAATACTTGGTATAATTTAACATCTTAAATCGCTCGTGTTCAAGAGGAATTTTACCATTTAATTTCCAATTATTAAATTCCAACAATAAAGTTAAAGTGTCAGTGAAAAGGGTGAAAAACGACTGCAATTGTCGGTAAAAGTTAACCGGTTAAATTAAATTATTAAATCTCCTTTTATAAAATCCCTATAAGGACGTATTCGGGCTGGGGGTTTTCAAAAGGGTATCTTCTCACTAGAAACTTGAATTTCCCTTAGAAGGACTAGATTAAAAAAAACCTTTTGTCGAATCATTTTTAATTCCCGCAATAAAAGAAAAGTTGAAAAATCGATTTATTTAAAGGCTGTAAAGCCGGATTGGCTTCTTATACGCGAGATTGTGGTGAGAGATAAAATATAAAAATACGATTTTAAGGTGTGTTACATGTGAAACTTTATTGACCGTAAAATAGGAATGGGAGAAGTACTTGGGTAACAAATGCAAGAATTATGGGAAAAAAGGGTCGATATGCACATCCGAAAATAAAAAACTTTCTCCCATCAAACCATTTTTTCTCATGAAACACGTCCCTGACCGTCGAATGCAATTTTTTTGGACAAAGGTCATCTTTGTAAAAAATTTGATCATAAGCACCGAATCACGTGTTAAGCAAAAAACAATTTTTTCTGCAATCGAACCCCCACCTGCCGCATCATCGATTCATTTACGGCTAATTCGTTAACACGCGTCCCATTCCGAGAATGGAAACAATGAAAACGTAATTTTAAACCTAGAATTGGATTTTTATAAGGAAACAGGCACACGAAGATTTCCACGTAATTCTTAACACCCTACTTTCGGTTTGCCTTTTTGAATAAAATTTAATTCGAGTTCGTTAAAAAGGTACCTGATCGATTTTTGATAAGCCCACACGCGAACGTGTCCGAATATATCAATCAACCCTTTTATAAATCGATACGCAACGTGGGTAGTCTAACCCTTTCTCCAGTTTCTAATTGGCGAAGAAATGGGAAATAAAGTTTCCGAAGCTTTTTTTGGGGAGGGCGGATCAGGGGGGCTCCCGAGTCTCTTTTATAATATGATGTAAACAAGAGAAGTAGGAGGCTTTTGTGGGTCGTGTGGGCATCCCGCTATCAATGTCCTCATCTCACTCAAATCCCACGCGAGTCACTTTCAAAAAAACGATGGAAAAAATTGAAGGAAAAAAGCATAAAAATACAAATATTGCCTATAAATTTGTTCGAATGTAGGCCAGCCAAAAAAATAGAAGGGTTAAGTAATTAAATTTTTTTTTGGAGTTTCTTAATGTAGACTAATGAGCCATAATACCAAAATCAACTACCTACCTTAATATTCGACGATTACTATGGTTGAAATCTTCAGCATTAGGCTACTTGTAAGGCCAATGGGCTTATTCAGAGACAGTGTATATTAGAAGTGCAGACTCCACTCAAAAGGACATTTTTTCTTCTTTAAAGACCTATCGAATTGAAATTTCAAGGACTTTTGCTTAGGTTTTTGCAAAATTTTAGGACGATAGGTCCCCAGAGTGCTGAGAAAACTTAATTTTATTTTAATTGATTATTGAGTCTTGGTGCTCTTTTGCCTCCATTGGTTTTTATACTCTTTTGTCTGCACATTTTCTGATCTAACGGACGAAAATAAAATTCGCTCTATCAATTATTTTCATTTTTCAATAAATGTCGAGCCATTAAAAGAAAAAAAAAATTGATAAAATTGACTGTTCACTTGAATTAATAAAACCGAACTTTCATAAAAATAACTGTTAACTTCAAAACGATTATTTTGATGATCGTTTTAGGTAATTATTGATGCCAATTTTTTTAAAGAAGAAAATACAATGCAATTTATTTCTGTCAATATTCGCTTTTTATTAAAATAGCTTTTTTCATCGATTGACACTTACAAAATTAAATACTGGCAAGGGGAGGTCATGTTGAGTGGGTCGACGATCAGGCCAATTTTTGGTGATTCTACATCAAAAAATTGTTGACACGTGTCCCAGCGTTTCTTCCAATCTTAAAGTCAAAATACGAGTTTTTCAAAACCGACAAACAGGCTATTGATTTCTATGTAAAATCGCACGAGGAATTCGATGGCATCAATTAAAAAATTCTAGGACCAATATTTTTCGAGCTATCGCTAAAAAACCGCTTTTGGAACTAAGTAAACTACCCCAGGAAAAATTTTCTAGTCAAAAACAACATTGTTTTCGTACTCAACACCCCAAAAAACCTATAGATATTAAATTTTATCCACAAATCACTTAAGGAAAAAAAATTTAATCTTGATAAAATTTAATATCAATAAGTTTTTTGGGGTGCTGAGTACAAATATATTGTTGTTTTTGACTAGAAAATTTTTCCTGGGGTAGTTTACTTAGTTCCAAAAGCGGTTTTTTAGCAATAACTTGAAAAATATTGGTCCTAGAATTTTTTAATTGATGCCATCGCATTCCTCGTGCAATTTTACATAGAAATGATCAGCCTGTTTTTCGATTTTGAAAAATTCGTATTTTGACTCCAAGAGGGTTCCACCCCATGGCAACATTCATAGTCAATGAGAGTGATATTTTTGTTGATCGGGGCAATAAAGCTGATCAATACATTACCAAAGACTTTTCGGCTTCAAAAATCGAAACAAGACCATACTGAAAATTTTATTTCATGTGGTCTTATTTTTTGACAGTTTCTTTTGACTGCTATAAATGATTTTTTTTCCACGTTCACATAATTATCTACTTATCGTTTTTCCTAATTGATTGGTGATTAATTATGATGAACTGCTTACCTACTTCTTATTCTAGAGTAAACAAATATTGGATCGAATCCGTTTTCCTTGTCCATCATGTAGTCACAAGGACTGTTAATAAGTGATGAATGCCACGTTGGAAGAGTGCCGATCGATTTTTCCATTTGTAAATTACCTATTTATTTAAAAGTTAAGGTCAAAATAAGGTTTTCTTTCGAGAATTTACATAAGAAATTTAAAGGAGGTAACTTAAATATCGGTTCATTGGGAGTGTTTAGGGCATAAAATATATTTATTAATCAGGAAAGTCGCTTTTTTAAATGCCAAAAGAAAAACGGGGTTCTCTGTGTGAACTGCAAATTATAAAGAAGTAGAAACTAAATTATAAATTTATTTTGGTAAAAGGGCTCAACAAGGTGATTACTGATTATGTACTATGTTTTTAGACAACGAAACCCATTAGAAGAGCACTAAGTAGTATGGAAGTTGGGAGCTTTTTTCTGTACATTTCTTGTAAAAAAAAATCTTATAGTTTTTGAATTTGTTTTATTACTTTTCATTAGTCGAAGTCGTTTGAGGAAAGCGCCATTATGCGGAGAGAGTTGATCAGCCAATGGGAAAACTAGGACAGCGATTTGCAATAGGTGGAGGGAAATAATGCGATCCAATACGAATCCAAACAATTTTTTTTTTCTTTTTCTCATTTTGTCGCAATCGTCGTGACTAATGGAGGTATCGGTCATCAAACAGAAGCGAGGCGGTTCCAATAAACAAACGGAGGCCGAGAGGCCGATTGTGTGAAACTTAACGAGACAGCGAACGAAAGGGGACTCCCCGTCTTAAAAGACTTGGCAAACTTCAACACCAATTAAAGTCCTTTTTCGATGTACGAGACTTGTGAAAATAGTTTTTCATTCGTAAACAAAAACATCGTTTGTCTCAAGACCTTAGCCAACCAAAAATATTTCTACATTGCAAAAGTTGACTCGAATTCGAAACATTTTATTTTTTTAGAGTTTGGAAAAATCTCAAAAAATATTTGAGTTTTTCTTAAAACAGGGCGTGAAATTGCCAAAATTATCTGACAGAAATTGTTGAAAAAAAATTCGAAATCAAAGTTAAATTTTTTCTCTGGAGCTCCCCAATTCTCCTAAATATGGAATTTCAATCGATTTATCGAATGGAAGGAAAAAAAACTGCCCAAAATTTTTGTCTACTATGTTTTTCCTATTTTATGAATTTCCAACTTTTTCAAAAATGAGATCTACTTTTTCATAGGAAATCGTTTTTGTCTCTTATTAATAATTAATTAGAAAATCAAGTTAAGAATTTTTTGTCCATTTTTGGATGATAAAAACAGGGAGGTGAATTTCTCTCCCACAGTTTCTGCGTGAAAACAGGTGGCGACAAATGTCAAATGACAAATCTGACCAATTAGACCCCCCTATTAATGGGATCATCTCAAGGTATACCCTATTTCTCACGATGATTATTTTTGCATTTTTTATGTAAAAAATTAGATCAATTGCTGTAATTAATGTTTTTCCCATAAGATTTTTTTTTCTCTTCTAAATCGAAATGATCAATATTTGATTATAGGTGGCGAAAAATGTCTTTGAGGTGACATGCATTTGTAAATGAAAAATCAATATGGAATGGACTATTTTAGGCGGTAAATCCATATGAAATAAATAATAATTTGGCTCTTTTTCAAGGCCGCCATCATTTACCATAGGTCAGGGCAGTTGAATAAATAAAAAAGTCTCCAGAAGTAGCTAACGCTAACGTCATCATTATGCCTGGAACCAGATTTTTTAGCAGAGTACTATTTGCCTGCAGTAGATAGAAAACGCGGGTTCTACGCCAGAGGTGGAGGAGGGAGGGGTTAAATGAGGAGGCGAGGAGCTGGACTTGGCGAAGTGCTGACGTCAGCCTCCTCATTTAACCCCTCACTCCTCCTCCTCCTCCTCTGGCGTAGAACCCGCGTTTTCTATCTACTGCCAGCTTGGAAGACACTCCTGTGTTGATTTCATCCACCTTTTGTCATTCCTGCTGTTAATGGCTTCTGAGCCGAAAAACGACATAATACCGATCTATGTATAAAATATTGCCCTGGCTAACATAAAATTCATTGTTCTTGAAAAAAAATGTGTCAAAAAAATGAGTTTTTCTCTTTCAAGTTTTTTTATAAATTTTTATGATTTTTGTTCCAGTTTTTCACTAAAAAATTGAATAGGCCTGAAGTAATTTGAAAAATGGGCTGTGCGGCAAGTGATACCGGAGTTGTCCCAATTGAGGGAGGAAACGGCGAAATTCCAAACGGAAAAGCCCACAAAAGTCACCAAAACGGTTCCGCCCCCATCGCCGCTTCACTCCCAGAAATCGACGACGACATCAAAATTTCAGCCCAGACGAGTAATTTTTTTTAAAATTATTAATTCCGTTCTCATAATTTTTTTTTAGCTAAAGGATTGGCTTTTGAGGTTCCTATAGTTGAAGACGACAGTTTGATCAAGAAGCATCCTCCAAAACGTTTCCAGAAGCTGGAAGACCAGCAGATGTCTTCCCTCACCCATAGACTTCTCGACGAGAAACAAGCGGAAGCTGAACAGAGGCGGCAACTGGTTTATTTCTTATATAAAACTTTGTTCTTTTAAAAACCCTAAAACCGATCGGATCGTTAATAGATTTTTTTTTGTTTCAAACCTTTTTAGATACTAAACCAAAGAATTCAGTCCGCAAAGTCACGTCAGAAAGTCAAAAAGCCGTTCATGGGCGCCGGAGAGGTAATTTTTATAATATCAATACCATAATTTTTTTTAATGCCAAAAACGTTTTTAAATCACAAAATTGGAAATGACATCATTCATACTTGAGGTCTATCATTTACCTAAAGAAACTTTATGCGCATTCTATCGGAGCATAAACAAACTAACTTCATTTTTCAAATAAAAAATGAAATTTTCTCTTTATTTTTCGGGTGTTACTGCATTATCGCTTCATAAAAAGAATTTTATAATGCAAAATTTATATAAAGAACTAAAATATAACTATAATCAATCAATAAATTTAATCATAACTTTGGCTCTCTAGTAGCCTTAGAGACGAGTCGCTATGGCGAAAAAGTAGTTAAAGACCCTAAATCCCATGGTCATAGACCAAAATGGCAAATTTCTAACAAATCCAATAATCTTCATCAGTAAATCCAGCACTTACCGTTCAGATTGATGCACTCAGTGACATCTATTGTAACTTAAGAGAACTAACAAGTTTTCTGAAGATGTTAGCTATGGTTGGATGTTATATAGGTAAAATTAGATCGATTTATGATTTCAGAAAAACGGATTTCTCATCGAAAGTATGAATCGAGAGCCGTCAACTGTGGAACTCTAAATGGCGTCGATCCGATTTTTAATTTTATAAAAAATAATTTATCTGAAAAATTCACCTTTACCATTTTTGCAGCATGTTAAAGCACTGCTTATTTATTAATTGAATATTTTATTTTTTGTAAAGAGTTATTTTTGAAAGAAAAAATATTATTTTTTGCTACTATTGCACCTTTATGCTTGTAAATAGCTTCTTTCTTTGTTTTTCCCCTGATTTTTTGAATTTTTTTCAAAATTTGGCTAACTCAAGTGCCTGAATTTCGAATACGAAATCGTCATAGTTTAAGATATTCATTATATTTTTGTAAAAAATAAATTTTGTTAGACAATAATTTATTGTAACTGTTGCAAAAACTTAAAAACTCACTTGCTTTTGTTGTTTTAAAGAATGAGGACAGAGAAATGGATTGTGATAATAAAAATTAAATAGTTGTTTATGAAAAAGACTTTTTTTTTCCTTTTTCTACTACCTAGGTTATCTCAAAAGCTGATAGAGAAAAAAAACATTGAAGGAGCTCTTCAATGACGCTGATGTCTCGCATCCTTCAGCATGAATGAAAGTTCTTTTCGACAAGAGATGCAAAATTATTGTGGTTGGGTAGGGTGAGGTGTGGGGAGAGTCGAGGAGAGTAGGGAACCAGATGGGAGAGGGGGTGAGAGGTTGAAGATGGGTGGTGATGGGGGATGAGGGAGGAGAGCTTGCAAGGGAAAGGTTGAGGGAGGTGGTATGTGTCCTGAGGAGTACATTTTAGGTATTTGTAGAGAGGTCTGAAGAAAAATTCAAATTCCACAAACCTGCATTTTCAAGAAAATCCTATAAAATCAAGTTTTCATTTTTTATTATTTTAGTTCTTAATTTTTTTTTCAATCGTTATTACTTTTTAATTATTTATTTTCCGTTTTACCAAATTAATTTGGTAATTTAAAAGGAAATCATTGGGATAAAATAATGCAGGAATTATTAATAATTTTACACGGTTTGTTTATTCAGTCATTACATCAAATACCCGTATTTAACATGGAATTATAGCCGAATACAAGTCGGCCTTAATATTATTTTTTTCTTTTTTTAAACCTGGAACAATTAATGTTTTTAAATTTAAAACTCAACAATTTAGCCAAAAAGGTTTTACATTTTTAATGTTTTCATTTTAAATAGGTACACCAAATTTTTTTTTAGATTTTTTTATTTTTCAATTTTTTTACAAAAACAACCTTTTTTTTTCTTTTTTTTTAGATTTTTTTTTTCTAGTGTGCGTAATGTCAGTACTAATACATAAACACACATACGTTACTATCTAGGAACTCTAGCACACTGAAAAATTTTTTTTTGTAAATTCACTGTTTATTTACAGTAGATCACGCCTAACATTGCAGCATTTTTAGAATGCGATACGTTCGGTGCTTTTTAGAGCGCGGTTTAATTTTAATAATAACAAAAATAAATAATAATTTATTAAAATAATTAATAAAAAAAAACGGCATCATATCACAGTGATTCAGCTATACATTGCCGCGCTTATTTACAAAAATTTACAAGCAATTTTTTTTACAAATAATTTATTAAAAACAATAATGTACCATACAAGTTTACATTAAGAAAAAAAAAAAGTTTGAACATGTATCGTCATTCTAAATATTGCAAAGTTTATTTTAATTTTATTTGTTTAATATTTTCATGTTTTATTTATTTTGTTTTATTTTTAAAAATCTTTTTTCGGGGGAGAAAAAATGTGGAAAATTGAAAATGTCCCTCCCTTCGAAAAAAAAATGGCTTACATCAAAAAAACACGAAAATGTTTTTAATTATATTTTTTGTGTGTAGATTGTCAAAAATGGTCAAAAACGTGGCCAAAAACAATTTGGATCAGCTTTTATGAACAAAAAGTAAAGAATGTTTTTAAATTGTCGTTTTAACAAGGTAATTTTAAAGGAGTTTTCACTCGAATTGATTAAAACGTGCAGATTGAAAGAATGAATTTAGTTCTTACCAGCATAAATCAAAGCAGTGCCATAAATTTGCACAAATATTTTTTCGATGATATACCATCTCGAATTTCGGGGTCATCCAAGGATTTTTTGGTAATCGTTGCAAAAATATTAAGTTAACTGCCAGATTCTGCAGGCCAAAGGAATCTGAGTCACCTCCAAAATGGCTCTTTTCTTGATTTTCATTCATTCTTTCAATCGAAATTGTTAACATCACGATTTTTCTACTAAAACCTTAGTCAAAAGGACAATACCAAAAAATATTATTAAAAACAATATAAAACATCTATGAAATTCATCAATTTGATGAAAAGTTAGTGCCATAAATTTTTAAAAAAGTACTTCAAAAAATCAATAAAAAAGCAACTTTTTGGGCCTTCATTTTTTTCTAGACGCCTTTTTGTCTCTAACGAAGACGCTAAAGGGGAAAAAACATGAAAGGCGCCTCGATTAGAAAACATTTAAAAGTTCTTTAACTTTCTCGGTATTTTTAGGACACACAATATCGATAAATCACTACCATCATACAATTATTAATAATAATCATTATAATCTATTTTTTGTTTATCAATTTTTTTCCTAAAAGACAAACAACAAACAAATATATTGTCTTTAAAAACGTGGCCTGCCACATTTCCAAAAAAATTTTGTTTATAAATATTTTTTTAATAAACAAATGACACCTACGAGACTGAAAATGATGTTTATTGAGCTTGCGAATAAAACTTAAAAACTAATGACTAAAATATCGACCATATAACATCTAAATTACACATTTGGTTTTTTTTTAAACATTAGGGGAAATAATGAAATTATTATTTTTTTTTGTGATAAAAACGTCAATCTTAATTAATAAATTGTGCACATGTGTGTTTCTGAACACTATTTCGGGAAAAATCTGTTTTTCTTGGTAGGTATGGAGAAAAGATAATCATGAGATTTTTAAAATTATTTTACACAAGATAAAATTTAAACAATAAAAATTAAATTTTTAAATTATTAGAGGTCACCGAGAGGATTAGGGCAAGCAATCCTTGTCTAATGCTCTCGGATTCAAAGGTTGCAGGTTCGATTCCCTCACTGGATTAAATATTTGGCCCCGATAAGCTCTGTCTTGTTTTGCCCAATCAGAATTTTTAAAGGAAGTAATTATTTAATTTTACTTTTAAAAAAGATAAATTATCTTTTAGAATACGCCTTGAAAAAACACATAAAATATGTCGAACAAAAAAAGTTAAAAAATGTGAAAATACATTGAATCTAATTGAACTACTATAACGTTAATAATAATTAAAAAATTAACATTAAAAACCTTATATTAATACTTTACAATTTTTTTATTTAAAAAGCGAAAAATGCTAATATTTTCTAACTAAAACTAGGTATTTTATTTATTTTTTTAAATATTCTGATCCTACCTAAAAAGAAGCTAAGGTTATATATTTTGTCTCTCTAATAACGAACAGATTCGCCAATCACGGGCGGACTCACGCGCGTGCGCTCTCACGCTTCTTGAGACTCCAAACGACCGGAGGCCCCAGAAGCGACGGAATCTGTAAAACGGGCTCAGCTTTACAGACGAGCGGTTTAAAAAAACAAAAAAATTTTTGTTTCAACTATAAAGACCTTTTTCAACTGAAAAATAAAATCGACGCGCCCGATCCCCAACGTGACAACAATTACGGCAGAACATCCGTTTGGCTATTTTAATTTTAGAATGAAGCCTACATTTCGTTTCGTTTTGTTTTTCCTTCTCGTGAAAAAAAATTAATTAATTTAAAAAAATTAGAACGAAAAAATTCTCTATTGTATCGTTTGTAAACAATATGAACCTTATAATTACATTAGAATACAATATTTTATTATAGATAGATAAAAAAGTTTATTTATGATTTAAATTATTATTAAAATATTTAAATTGTAACTTTAAAATATTCAAATTCTACGAAATGAGTACGAGTGCCAATACGTAAAAATAATTACCTACGTGACGTCATAAAATTACTCCACTTAACACGTCATTCGTGTTGGTGCATTCGTGTTTGGTAAATAGGGGTAATTCTATCACGCCTATCTAGTCCTAAAAATGTTCAAACTATGAACAAAAAGTGACGTCATAACACATTTACCGAATTTTAATTTATGAACTATCCTATGGCGATATCACGAAATGATTGCAAAGCAATCAAAAGCATAAAAACAAAATTTGGTGTCTGCCATCTTTGAAAAAAAGAAAAAAAAATTATTTTCTCTTTTTTTAATAATCTTTTTTAAAAGTAAACTGATTATTTTGAAAACTATTGTTTTTCATATTTTTTAGTTTTGTTTTATTGTTTAAATTAATAATAATAAAGTCTATATTAAATAGACACTAAGTGTCGTCATGCACTGGCTATTGGGGACCTTTTGCTATTTCTCTAAACTCTCAGACCCGCAAAGCACCGAACCCACCGGGGCGAACCGGTGGCCGGTTATACAAGCCTTGACCTTGAGCGTCCTGAGGCATGGGTCGCATGCCTAAATCCGCTCCGCCACGAAGCCAGTCTCATTGCTTAAATTATAACTTGTGTAAATTAAATTTTAAATGCATAATTTATCTTCCAGATTTTCAGGATTAATATTTTTTTTTAATTTTATTTATTGGATTTTAAAAATGCACCACCTAGTTGATCAAAAAATTTCAAAATATAAGAAACAAAGAAGTTTTTCCCCATTTTTTCGTTTGTTTTTTCTTTTGTTTTAAACTCCATTATTGGTCCCATGGACTAGACTATGATAATAACAAAAAAAAATTTCACAATTCCTAGAAACACACATCTGTACATTGGAAAAAACCTCAGCGATTTTTAAAAAATGTTTTCAACCCTTTTTTTCAAAACTCGATTTCGAGTTTACAAAATATATTTTTCGAAGTTTCCGAAACACTTCCGATATTTACACATATTTTGGTAAAAAACAGCGATTTCAAGACCAAATAAATTTTTTTTTATCGCTGCCAAAAATGATATACAAACTATTTAACAATTTTTTCCGTCTATAAAAGCACATCTAAAGTACATTAATAAAAAATCTAACATCTTAAAGATTAACTTGATGCATATTTTGTTTAAATTGAGCGAAACCATCTACGAAAAAAAAGTTGACTATAGACTCGTTGCACCCGCAATTTCTAACATTGATAAGGGTAACATTTATGAACTTAAAGTTTTTTGGGGCTTTATTATAAAATATTTTTTATTTTTTGAAAAATTGTAATTGATCTAGATCTAATAGATATAGAAAATATTGTTTGTAAAAATACTGCCTTATTATCAAATTATATAAAATATATAGTTTTGAGGGTATTTTAGTTATAAAAACCCCGATTCATCGCCGTTCTGTTACGATTGTGCCATTTACAGGTTAAAATCCGTACGTAGGTACGACGAAAAGAGGCGTTGCAAAGGGCGTAACAAACGGGGTTGATGGTGCTGTTAATATAACACAAATAATAGAAAAAGTCCCAGAGACCTTGCGGTATGCAGTCCGTGCATGCGGTGATTGGTTTGAGTAAGACGAGGATGTTGTAAGGGGTCCAGGTGATGATGAACGTGAGGAGGATGGCGGAAAGGGTTTTCGCCGCTTTTTTGTCCGCTTTCTTCTCTTGGGTTTTCCGTTTCTTTTTCGGCGGCGGGTGTTTCGCCCCGGACGCGAGCTGCTTCGGGATTATCTTCGCGTTCAGGGGGATCCGGATGTCGGCTATATGCGAAGGCCGACGGTTCACCGACGGGTGGTATCCTCCCCCGGGATGCAACGAAAGGTTATAGTCGCCGCTTGCGTTTTCTACCCGACCGCGCAGTCCGCCCCTCACCGGCGTTGACGAAAGATCCTCAGTGATCATCTTGATCGACGGCTGCTGCTGCTCTGGCACACCATCGCAGCTATTATCACCGGGTAATCTTATTAATATTGTATAAACCTAAAAATAATTATTATCCCCATAAAAAAATTTAAAAAAAATCATACTGAATCAGTTGAAAGAGATCTCCCTTGTAATCTGGTCGCTGGAGGCAAACTCCTGCTATCGTAATGCAAATGGTGCGCTAAACGAGGTGTTTGAGGCACCCCCGCGCCAGCATAAGGATCCCTTATTACGTTCATTGAAGTACATCTATAAAAAATAATACTCCATTATAAGAGGAAGTAGATAAAGAAAATGCCAGAGGGAAAAAAAAATACAAGTTGATTTTGAGATATAAGCGGGCTATGAAGGAGTACTGGTAGAACAACAAGGCGCAAAAAAGATGAATATTACAATCATTAAAATAGGATACTACCAAAGGATTAATAGAAATCGAACTTTGCCTTTGATTTTTCTCGAAATCCTTTTTTGGTCACCCTGGCCCTTTAGATGTTGCTGATTCCAATTCTTATGACTTGAAAGGTACAAACCTAGACACAGAAGACTGCAGTGGCGTTTCAACAGAGACAGGAGTCGCGTATCCCATATCGCTGGGCGTATCCTCCAGCTCGCACTCACCATCCATGTCTTCCCTACCAGAATGCCACCATGCAATACACCATTCCCTTATCCACCTCCATGTAAATGGCCTTGGTTTCTGAAAAAAAGGAAATAACACATTTACGTCAATTTCTTTTTAAAAAAATGGAAAGCGCGGAAATTTCCATTTCCTTGTTTTCCACCCCCTGGTACCCATTAACTAAATGGAATTTCATCCATCCGGGAGTCAAAACCAGTTCGTCATTTGTATCGGAACTTCATAATCATCTCTCTACGTAGAGGGGTGGGTTGGCCAGATATGAACTCTTCTTTGATCACCCCTTAATCCCATTTCGGCTGATTTCCGTCGAACGAAAGCTAAACCCCTTCCTTTTCTCTTCGACGCTTTATTTCCCCTTTCTTAACTTTGTCCTTTTAACAAAGCATTTTCGTTTACACAAACCCAATTAATTTATTCCTACTCCTACAATGTTCTTAATATATCCCTACTATTTGAGTTGTGCTATAAACAGGAAGTTGGATAACACTGGGGGAAGGTTTTTTGAAAAAATTCTAAAACATGGTATAATAGATGAGAGTTGTTAAGCGGAAGGGGGATTTGATCTGATGTCTACAGAGAATTTCTCTAATCGTTATCATTCCAGGTATGCCCGTTCGCGTGGGTTCCTTCCCGGCGAAACCCCTTAGTTTCAGTTGTCTCGTTTCTCCCTCGTTGAACCCGCAATAATTCCTTTATCTTATTTTAAAACGAAATTCAACAAAATTGTTTAATCAATTTACGTAAATCGTCCCCTTTTTATGCTTTTTTTCTTCAAGCTTTTTTTCGACTTGGCTTCCTTGACTGAGGTAAACGAAGGCTTAGTCTCTTCCAAAGGTTCGATGAATTTGATCGATTTTTCGAAGTTGGTTTCGTCGTATTTTTTGAAGTTGATATATATCGATTCGAAACTGTCGACTCCGTAGCATTCGATGAAAATGTCGAGGTTTTCTTTGTTCAGCTCGTGCCTGAGAAGTGAAACGCTTTCGGCGACAGCTTCCCAAAAAACCATTGGCCTCGTATGTCCCAATGATTTAGTCTCTTTGCTAAGCTCAAGCTTATGCAACCCTTCGCCTTCTTTTTCATAGACACTTTTTATAAGCTGACTTATGATCGAAACATAAAAAGCCGAATTATTTTTAGGAACTATACCATATTTATCAAACGCTTTCAATTTATCCACGTCCATAGAAAATTTATCTCAAATTTTATTTTCATGTCATATGGAAAGGGTGGAGGAGTCATTGAGGTTACTGATGTTAACAGTCTTGAGTTTGCGAATTACCCTGACACGTTTCTCTTCAAAATGAAGGTTTTAGTGAAAATCACAGGATTTGAGATTTCTGTCGTTGTAGGATATAAGAGATTTTTGTTTCAAACGTCCACTTTGCTAAGCTATGAAAATGTCCTGAGGGTGGATTAGATTGCGGGTATGGTCGGGCATTTACGCTGTCCGGCAACTGAAATCCTCTTTCACCCTCAGGTCATTTTCAGAAACTACTTCCCTTCTAAACTTAACCCTCGGGGACTTCTCGACCGTGTTAATTTAAACTTTGACGTTCTAGATAAAAATTTCGTTTTGTATACGAAAGTGGCTAATAATCGGTTTCGATGGTTGGCTAAATTGTAGGTTATCGCCGGTTGTGTAAACGTTTCGGGAGCGTAGGTGGTCGAGTAGCTCCCGCCTACGCTTTCTAGCAACTCACCCTCTTTTATATATTACATCCGCCCTTTATGACAGTATTTCCTCCTTTATTAACCGTCTCCTTCTTCTATTTTCTTTTAAAACTCTTCCAGGAAACGGAACTATTTTTAGGACTCAATAAAGCTTAAGTTCGAAGTCAAAATGAAATTTTAATGAAAAAGGAGAGGAGAATAAAAATAATATTTAACAAAAACTCATCAGAGTTGATGTTTTTGTGCTCAAAAAATTTTTTGAAGGGCCTAAATATTCGAAAATTCGGGGATCTACAGACCTTTCCACTAACGCCAAATACTTCTTCCCCTCATTTTCACCATTTTATGAACACTAACTCCCTGGTCCCAATTCCAAGAAATAGGGGTGGGATTTTTTTTTTAAACCCGCCCCTTTTTTAAAAGAAAAAAAAATTTTTTTAAGCGGCGAATCATCAAACGGAAATTTTGTTTTCGTTTTTCCGAAGCGAATTTTCCACCGATTTTCATTTTGAAAAAGGATTCGGAATCTGTGAATTCTCTAGATCATTGGCCTTAGGAAACCTATTAGAATTTTTTAAAAATAAACATTTTTGATGGAAATTTTCCATTTTCCGAGTGGAAAATCCAAAAAAGGGCCTCCCCGCGCAAATTTCTTTTCCAAAACATAAACAAATCGATTTGCAAAATTAAAATCGGATCATTTTTTAGAGCGCTAGGAGGGCTGTAATATTCTACTTCTCTCTTTCTAATTTGATAGTCGCTCATCATCACCCTGCCTTATAGAACGTACTCGGTTTTGCCTCAATATTCTTTAAAGTTTTAAGAGTTCATCCTTGGAACGAAAATTTTTGTATAAACGAACTTTTTAAAAATAGTCTCACATGAAAATGTGAAGGGGAAACCCTTAAGTTGCTTGAATAATTCAGTCGTTCGGTCCAAAGTTATGATCCTGACAAAAAACAACGAAAATTTAAAGCGTTGCACGCATAAGTGATGTTGAAATTGTAATTCGGATCCAATTTTAGACAGAATAGCGTAGTAGGTCGAAAGCCACCGGATTGGGGTCCATTTGACAAACTTCAATTATTTACTCAGCCCCTTTTCCCACCGTTTAGAAAACGGAGAGTGACCAACAATCGATATTATTTTGCATATTGAGCTCCCCTAGTTCAAAACTCCATGACTAAATAAAAAAAAGTCCATTACATACGTGTTTTTTTGACTTTTTTGTTTGTTTACAAACTGTATGACTTTTTCGTTCAAGAAGTTCGGGAGTCGATTTCGGGCTTAATATTATCTCGCCCTTACGCCCACGAGAGCCACCTCCTTCTATTCATATGCTAAACATTCATTGATTGCGAAGGCCGAGAAGTTTCCCGTCAGACTTCACATGTCAGACACCCACAGAAACCGAATTAAGTTCAAAAATTATATTCTTTTCTCATAGATTCCTTTGGACGTAAAAAAAGAAAAAGTGGGTTAGGAGGTGTCGAGTTCATGTTTACAAGGAAAGAAAACCTATCTCGGGTTTTTTTCTTCGAGATACGTCAATACTGATTTAATTTCCTAAATCTCAACGATTTCCTGCGACCCTTTACTTCCGCCTTTCGCTATCTCTCAAAATAAGACTCTTCTGAAAAGATAAGAGAAAAAAAAATTTTCTACCTTTTGACAAAGTTAAGATGAAAAGTCGTTTTTAACGATTCGAAGAATAAACGTAGAAAAAAATGAAAATATAGTCAATTTTTTGTTTGTTATATTTTTATCAAATATTTTGTTGAGTTGCCCCTTTTTTTCTCTCTACGTGGGAGGTGAAGATACTATCGAGAAGGTAACATCTCCGCCCTTTCCCCCCGAGCTTCCGACTCAAGTTTTACTTCTAAAGAAAAAATATATTTAGGTCGAATCGTGGAACTCTTTTCACCTTTATGACTAATTGCTATATAGATCTTTCGGAGAAAAGTTTCATCCACGAAAAGCCAAGAAAAGATGAAAAACATCATCAGCGAGAAAGCAAAAAAATAAAATAAATATAAAAAACTTGGATTCTTTCTTCGCTGATCAGGAGAATGAATCTGGCTTTTATTGAATTTTCTAGTTCTTCAGGTTTTATTAACTTTCAAAGGTTAATAAAATTTCAAAAAATAGCCATAATGGTAAGATTGATTGTTTTGAGCTAGATTTTCATTTTTCAAAAGAATACCTAAAAAAAAGGGCCCCTAGTGTCCAAAAATAGAGGTTAAAAAGGCCCCTAGTGTCATAAAAGGATCAAAAATCATGCTAAAAAAGCCCTTTGTAGTCTTAAAGGTACAAAATCTAGTCAAAAGAGTTCCTACTGTCTAAAAATCGACGTAAAAAGGGCCCCTAGTGTCCAAAAATAGAGGTTATAGGGGCCCCTAGTGTCTTAAAAGGATCAAAAATCAAGCTAGAAAAGCTCTTTGTAGTCGTAAAGGTCAAAAGTCAAAAGAGCTCCTAATGTCCAAAAATCGACGTAAAAAGGGCCCCTAGTGTCCAAAAATTGAGGTGAAAAGGGCCCCTAGTGTCCGACAATCGACTTAAAGGGCCCCTAGTGCCCTAAAAGGATCAATTATCAAAATAAAAACGCCCTTTGTAACTAGTCGAAAAGGTACATAGTGAAAAGAGCGCCTAGTGTCGAAAACTCGAGGTAAAAAGTGCCCTTAGTGTCCAGAAAGGGTCAAAATCGGGATGACCGGTCCAGCAATATCCCTTCGGAGCGGCCCTTCGGGGATTTCCCGATCTCCCGTTAGGACTATCCGACCCTGGGCCTCATAAACCACTTAAAACTCCCTAGCTTGGTCCCAACTCGCGGAGGAACCTTCGTCATTGCTGGTTTCATTGATGAGAAAGGTTTTGTTTTTGTCATTGTCTTTGGTTTTTTTTGTCCGACCCAGGCCTAATCCTTCCGGTATGAGAGTTTTTGTCTCAATCGTGTTTATGTTGGCCCACCTGCGGTAAAAATATAAACTTAAGAAAGGTTACCTTGTGATAGTGATTGGGATCACCCGGAAGGCCGTACTCTAACCTCGTCTGGTCGCCCGTCGACCCAGAAACAGTCTTAGCTCCTCCAGCCTCAGCTCTCGATCTTTTCCAGTCTTCTAAGTCCACGGCTTCGTCGCTAAATAAAAAAATGGTTTATTAGAGAAATGAAGTTGTTGAGTTTTCAAAGGGGAAAAAAAGTTTTCAAGTCTTCTGTCCCCATTTTCTCTTCTGTGGACCTCTCGATCTTAAGTGTATTTACTCAACTTTTCCCGTTTCTAAAGTGTGAAAGCGGATCAGGTCGTGCAAGGAGCGCATCTTGTTCTCCACGAGCTGTTCTCCGAAATTTTTTATGAACCTGACGTCACTTGAGATCTTTAAGGACTTTTGATGACGTCGAACGATGTCACCGATTATCGATTAGACAGAGGTTCCCAAACTTGTTCACAGTGCGCCCCCCTTTTAAAAACAAATGAAAACCTGTGCGCTCCAAAAGAAAAGTTGTTAATTTTGAGGTCTTCGAAGAAAAATTGGGGTTTTAAAAATGTAGATTTTGGGGTTTTTGACAAAATAAATTTCACTTAAAACGCTCATTCTGAGGTTTTTTGACAAACAATTGGCTCTTAAGGGGACGTGAAAACAGTTATTCAATGATAGCCAGTGGCGGCTCTTCAGGATAGGCAAGGTAGGCGCCGCCTACCCTTCAAATTCCAATAAATTAATTTTGTACTTAAATAATTTTTCCAAGTTTTAAATGACTAATTATAACAAAAATTAAGTTTAAAAGTCACTAAAAAACAATTAAGTACGTCCTAACACCGCAGAATGGAGAGTTAAGCGTTTAAATTTAGGCGCGCTTGCAAATTATACGTCACGTTTCAGATCATTCAGACTTGGCATGGATTAGGGGGGGCGGAGGGGTTATGGGATGGGGGGGTGGAAGTAGGCCGATGTTTTTCGTCGCCTTTCCGCTGCGAGCGCTCAAGTGGTTCAATGGAAAAAAATGGTAAAAGTAAAATAGATCGAAATAAAACTTAAAAATTAATTTAGAACGTTTTTGCTATTTATTTTGTATTAAAAATAATAGTTATTATGAATTCTAGTTGGTTTTATCAATTTAACTAATATTTTTTTTAGTTTTTGAATTACAATTCCTATTTCCTCGCCCGACACCCTGGTAACACTGTTTGGTGGCCCTCCGCAATTAGTTTCGTTCGCGTTTGTCTGTGGGCCTCCCCCTCCTACCCACATGGTTGACCCTTGTTTCTACTTTGCACTTAGCAGGTTTCACGTATCGCCTTCACGAGTTCACGCATTCGAAATTAATATTGTTGTGTTGTTCGTGTTTTATTTTCGTGTTTTCGAGGGTGGGGGGGGGAGATTCTGTGCCTACCCACGAAAACCTACCTAGAGCCGCCACTGATGATAGCTCATAGAAAAATTATCCGATCTGGGACCGGACTTTTTTAAAATGAAGCTTATTTATTCTCCGCGCATTCCACTAAACTTATTGTAATAAAAATAAATCTTTGTAGTAAAAAAAAAAATGTTTAAATTTTTTTTAAACTTTTTAAAGAATTGTTTAGTGAAATGCGCTCCACATAACAAAGAACATAAGTATGCAAATTTTGAATCAATTCCGATGACTCAATCTTTAGTTATCATTGAAATACTATCTCAACAAATTTTGAATCACGCGGGTTTTTCAACGAATCAAAGACAAGTGGGCGGAGAGAACCGGCTCCTCCTGCCAATTGAAGGGGAGGGATAAGTTTTAAAACCCTCGTGTTATGCGGGTCGCCCCGCCCTCGCGACAGGCGCTGGATGGGCCCTTAAAACCATGACTTATGTCGATTTTTTAGGTTTTTTAAGAAAATTTCCCTCTTGAAACCTTGATCTTGAGGTTTTTGACGAAAAATATCCCTTAAAACTTTGATTTTGAGGTTTTTGAAAAAAATTTGGCTTACAATTAATGTTGATTTTGAGGTTTTGACGAAAATTGTCTCATAAAACTTTGATTTTGAGGTTTTTGGACAAAAATTAGGCTTTACAAATGTTGATTTTAAGATTTTTGAAGAAAAATTGGCTCTTAAAATGTCGATTTTAAGGTTCTTGATGAAAAAAAACCTTGAAATATGTTCAGAAAGAAAATAAAAACTAAATTTTTGGGGTATATTTGGGAGAAAAAAATTGAAAAAAATCTTGAGCCTCCCCCCCCCGGGAACAGCTTACGCCCCCCAGTTTGGGAACCACTGGATTAGACGTTTCATCGACTTTTCGAACAATTTTAAATTATTATTTTGAATAATTGAACTCGTTTTCGAGGGAAAGGCTTCTTATGGAAGTTAAGGTTGATTAAAGTCTGGTACAGTTGAAAACTAAGTGCTATAATAAGAATCGAAACGAGTTTTTAATTAAATAACGCGGACCTGAAAGGGACTGCAGAGAAAAAGGGCTCGGAGGGGGCGAAAAGTGCGTCGACAATCTGAAATACGATAGGCCGGCTTGGGTCGGAAGAAACGAAACCTAATTAAAAACCTTGAGGAACAAGGGTTCGGTCGTGAGAAAATGCTTCTTTAGTTCAAATCCTTGACGGAAGTCTCCTGTTTTATTGTAAAAAAATTTATTTACCTCGAATTGACCTTTTGCTGCTGTCTTTTTTCCCGGCCTGTAAGTTCGGGAGGTCTTTCTGACGTTTTTTCGTCTCCCTCCAGATTCTGTAGTAAAGGAAGCACATCACAGAGACCGGAACGTAAAAAGCGGCGATCGCCGTACCGACGTGATGTAATGGTTCGTTTCGATAAATTGGATGTAGCATTCGGTATCCGGGACTGTCCGTTTACCTTCGATATAGGCCACGAGTAGATCCAAGGGGGCCAAAGTAAGAGCGAAACTCCCCACGCCCGTCGCTAAAAAAGAAAGAGAAAAAAAAGTCATTACACGAGCCTGATAATAGAAGTCGATTGGACGATAGGAAGATAGTCACAGAATGTTTATGCCCTCAGACATTTAAGAGGGAAAAAGATTCCTTTAACACTGTCAATAGAAGTGGCCTTTTATTATCATTGGAGATAAAATGTCGTAACTTTGCTTTTTTCACAAAACAGCCTAGAGTAATGAACCTAATCTCTTAATAGAACCTTTACATACAATAAAAGTGCTCGTTAACCTTGAACTTCAAAACTTTATACTGCGATCACAGGAGGACCACCACTGCATAAATACCAAAGCCTTTCTCCGGAGTTTGGACCGGGCTTGGGAAGTTAAGCGCATTTTGAGGATTCACCATCACCCCCGGCAACGTAACAGAATGTGAATGTTCACATAGAACATAAACATAGACAATATCAAGCCTAGTTCCCAACTACGGGGAAAGCCTCGGAATGATGCAGTGTTTTTGGCCCTTTTTCGACAAGACAGACACTTCTTAGAAATATTTTGTCCCTTTTTGACATGAAACGGCCCTTTCAACAGATATTGACCATCTTGACAAGAAAAGACCCTTTTAGCCTGATTTGACACATTTTGACGAGATAAAACACCATTCAGAAAGATTTTGACCCTTTTTGACATGAGACGGCCCTTTCAACCATATTTTGACCCTTTTTGACATAAAAGACCCTTTCAGCCTGATTTTGACATATATTTGACGAGATAAGACACCTTCAGAAGATTTTGACCTTTTTTGATTTTGACAAGAAAAGACCG
>JAGWEN010000727.1:63890-82543 GCA_018703685.1 Orius laevigatus
TCACCCGAAAGGCCTTCTTCAATTAAATTCGTTTGTTGAAAGTCAAGCCAATTCACGACGAAATTATACAAAGTCATTTCATCAGTCACGACTAAGTCATTCCGTTGAAGCAACATGGAAAGTATCTCATGACTACAATTTGCAAAATCTTTGCTTTTCGCTACCATTTCGAAATTCCATTTTAAAAAATTTTGGCACACCTAAAAACAAGAATTATAAAAGAAGTTGAATGCTTAAGAAACTTACATATGCGACAATGTAATGTCCTATCGATAAAGTATATTGAAACCATGTAACCAACTGGTTATTCGATGCCGCAGAAGCGATATGCTCGCACATATACTGGATACAAAGATTGGTTAAATCTTTCACGTTATATTTATCCGATAATGTTAAAAGAGGAGTGACGATCTTGTAATCGATTTTAATTTGACCAGTATAGAAGTAGCGAAGGAACTGCTCGAAGATTTTGGCACAAGCTGGTGACTCTTGAAGAACAACGCGACTTTCGTGAGATTCGCTCCATTCTGGATTCATCAGCATCACCTAAAAGAATCAGAAATGTAAAATACAGTGATGCGACCCCACAAAAATTTTGGGTTTTTTGAAAAGTTGGCAACACTGACCTGAAAGACGTCACTAGAAGCACATAAGATGAGGCGATGCGCCGGATATTCGACTCCACCGACAACAAGGCAGATATCGTTCATTAACTTATCGGCATAAAGTTTGGCTATTTTTAGCAAAACGTGCTGAGAATTATCGACCTTGAAACGAACAAAATTAAGTCTTTGATTTCTCAAACGGCATACCTCGACTTCTTTCTCATTTTGCAACGTCGGGTCATCACTGCAGAATGTATCCTCTTGGATCACAAAAGTCGAAGAATGGCTCGGAGGTCTCATTGCTGATCTAAACATTCTGCGAACAAATGTTTTCCGAAAAGTCGAAAAAAATATCGTTTCTCACCTTCCGACAGCCCATTCCAGCATTATTTTTATAATATTTACTTTATGACGCAGTTAGTACATTATATTTTATATACGAACAATAAATTCATTTTTTAAATAGTCTAAATAAAAGTCTCATGCTTATTTTAAAACAATTTATTAACACGGGAAAAAAAAACGAATCAATTTTAAATGAAATCAATCGTTATCTTCTTATCAAAAATTTTCAGAATTTGGAGAGGTTGCTTTTTTATCGGTGGTTATTCGTACAGCGCTACCAACCAGTGTTGCCACCAAATCTAGCTTTCTGAGTAAATCGATGCAGTTACACTCTCTCAAGAAAAGACAAATGTTTTTTAAAAAAATTTATGTTTTAATAAGTCAAAATACATTCTTAAATTGCTAATATTTGGTAAATTAATTTTTTTTTTGTTAAGGCATTTTTTTTTCAATTACATTTCATCAGTGCATCTCCTACATTCTGGGTCCCAGAATTTTCAGGATGGGCCCAACCCAATCAGCCCCACCTTCTCAATAACCTGAAAACAACTAAAAAGCATTGTCAATACAGCGATATAAAAATAATTAAATAATTTATAAAACAATAAGCAAGATATTACACAAGCCTTTGAGATCAGAAAATAATACATTAGGTAGAAAGAATACATTTTATTGTTAATATTTTTTAATTCGATAAAGTTAAGTGGGACTATCAAAGGAATTTTCGGACCCATTGGAACGTTTTAGAACTTCAATGAAATTTAATTTCATGGGTTCTGTAGGAATTAGATTTGGCAGGTCTTTCCAGAGGCAATTATTAGTATTAGCCAATGGGAGGCTTGGGGCTTCAAGCAGGGGTTTCTATTGGCTGAAGAGTTCCACGCCTCCTATTGGCTCAGGAAAGATCCACTAAATCTAACCTCTACAGGTTCTTATTGGAAAATTTCCATTTCAAGTACATATTAAAAAAATAAATTATAAAATTTCAAGGCACTACAAGTGCTTTAAATGCAAAAATAGCCTTTTATACACTCCACCAACTTTTTGGTGCGGTTCTCTGAATCAATATGTCGAACATCATGCTTTCAAAGCATTACAGTAAAAATTTTAATAATTCTGACCAAGACTAAATGGAGGCTTTGAAAAAAGCTTTTTTCTTACAACTCCTGATTGGTTTTAGAATGTGGGAAGGTCCAGCATCCCATAATGAAAAATATATCAACCGGTCATATCGATATAAGGATTTTAACGAGTGGAATACAAAAAAAAACTTTTTTACGAAACAATTGGCGTTTGAAAAATAAGCTTTTGATGATGAATAAGTAAATTTAATGAGTTAATCTCGCCACTCATGTCTGGAATCGCTCCTGACATTTTAGAATTCGAAGGCGGCATTAACGTTGGAGCGAAGACCGTACTTAAATTAAACGAGCTCATTTTATTCGCTGCTTGATGCTCTTCGACTCTGAAAACAAAATTAAAACATAAAATTTAAGCTGATAGTTACATACTTTGATAAATGAGCCATTAAATACTTTAAAGTATTGTAATGTGCCGGAGGTAAATGTGCGAGGGCCTCTTTTGTCACTAATATTTGTTCTTTTAACGTAGGAAGCTCTAAAATTAAATTAATTATTAAATATCTTAAATTTTAATTACTTACGGACTGCTTTTATGAGTAAAGGATGAACTTCGTATGTAAGTAAAGGGATTGGAAGTAATCTAAAATATTGCTTTAAAATTCCAGCGACGACATTGATGTTATCATAAACATTAGCCGATATGTCGGCCATTTCTCCATCTAAAATAGATTAAAAGGGACATTTTTCAATGATAGTCCAGTCAATCTAAGCCTGGGGGTAGAAAAAAAAGGTATTTTGTTAGTCTCGGGAAATTTGTAGGGGTAGATCCCCTGATTAACCACAAAAAAGTCCCCTACCGAAACCAGTGAGGATTGGCGTCTAGAGAGTTTTTAAGGTGAGTTTTTTCGTTTTTTCTGCAATATCTCGAAAACCGTTAGTCGTAGGGGAAATAATTTTTAGTACAAAATTAAAGATAATTAAATTTTCTATAATTTTGAGCTTAGATGATTTTTTCGTAGGACCCAACGTTTCTGAGCTACGAGGTCGCAAAAAACCGGGGTTTTCTATTTTGACCTCTGAAGGACAGAAGACGTCATCTAATCAAAAAAATGTACTAAATTTACCCCCCTCTTCGTCCTATTGATCGTTAATTGCTTCTAGATAGTTGATTTTAAATGGAAATTGAATTCTCTACAACGTTTACTTAGTACACATTTTTGATAGGATATCCCCTTCCTTGATTTTTTCCCACTTTTCTAAAATCTGACTTTTTTCATAGGAAAAACTCGAAAATCCCGCTTTTTGTTCCATCGTAGCTCAGGAACAGTTGGTCTTACAAAAAATCTTATTAAATCAAATTTGCAGCAAATTTTATAGGCATTAATTTTGTTTTCATAAAATTTTTTGAAATTTCAATTTTTGGCTGAAATTTGTTTTGAAATTTTTTGAAATTTTCCCCCACCCCTGCCTATTGATTGTTAATTGCTTTTTGAGAGACTTTTAAAGGTAATTAAATTCTCTAAAACTTTTATTAAGTACGCTTTTTTGGTTAAATGACGTCTTCTGTCCTTTAGAGGTCAAAATAGAAACCCCGGTTTTTCTGCGACCTCGTAGCTCAGAAACGTTTGGTCCTACAAAAAATCATATAAGCTCAAAATTATAGCAAATTTAATTATCTTTAATTTTGTACTGACAATTATTTCGCCTACGACTAACGGTTTTCGAGATATTGCAGAAAAAACGAAAAAAATGACCTTAAAAACGCTCTAGACGCTTTTCATCACGGGTTTCGGAAGGGGACTTTTTTGTGGTTTATCAGGGGACCTCTACAAATTTCCGTGGATAAACAAAATACCTTTTTTATTTGCCCTTTTCGGACATTGATTGACTGGACTATGAGGACTATTACCTCTTTCAAGGGCCATTCTTAAGCTGTCCATTTCATCAGCGAAACCCGATATTCGATAAAGACCTTCAACGTGCAATCCACGGGCTTCGATTTCCTGAACACATTTTTCAACGACGAACGGCCTTGTGGTTTTTCGAGATCGCACAAATGCTGTCAAATCGACGCCAAAAACTGACCTAACGGACTTCAATTCGGGGCAGCAGTCTGGAGGAAGCTTCTCCGAACATTTAAAATGAGCAGAAAAACCGCAATCTAAAATTCAATGAATTTATATCACATAAATTAATCAAAACTTACCATCACATTTGACACCTTGGGCTGAAAATCCCCAAAGGAAGTTACTACAAAATTCACACCAGTTGAGACCTTTGAAGTTGTAAGTTTTAAATTTGTGAGGTTTCTCGTATAAAACTGTTTCTTCTTCAAGATGTGTAGTAAGTAAAGGCCTCGTTCTATGTTTAAACCTCGAAAGTGTCATATATGCTGGACTTTTCTCATATTTCGCTTCATCACACATAAGCTGGATGTAACTTCCGGCTTCCGCTTCTATATGAAGGGTGACCAAACCATCGGCCACAAGGTCGTCGATGCAGTCGAACTTTTTACCCCGGACGTAATGTTGCCCGTCGTAAAATAAACGATAATGTTTGATTTTCCCTCGGAATCTGGAATTAAAATGGAAGGAAATAAAATTCCGAGCTGAGCGGCAAGTGGGAATGAAACCATTCACCTTGTTAATGCCCCTTTTTAAAGATAATTGCTATGATCCTTTAGAAGCAATTTGTTAATAAATAACAACCGGTGTTCTCACACAAAAGATATGAAAATGCCTTGTTTTAGCACATTTATTGTGTATTTTTACCAAAAAAGTTAAATATCAGCCTAAAAAGGGATGAGGCCCAATTCCTTGAAATTTTTAGGGCTCTTTATATAGATCTGGCGAGAGGGACCCCCCAAAAAAGGAATACGACACCCCCCTTCCCACCACACACACAAAAAAAAAATTCTACCTAAAAAACCAAAATGACAAAATCCAATTAGGTATCCCTCAAAATCATCCCTCAAACCATCCCTAATCAAAAACCTTCATATCAACATTTTAAGAGCTTTTCGTTAAAATCGAGGTTATGAGAGCCAAATATTGGTCAAAATCCTCAATATCGAGGTTTAAGAATCCAAATTATCGTTTAAAAAATCCCAATATCAGGGTCTAAAGAGCCAAATGTTCGTCAAAAAACCTCAAAATCATGGTTTTGCAAGCCAAAATTTTCGTTAAAAAACCCCCTCAAAATCGAGTTTTTGAGCAAAATTTTCGTTTAAAAAAAACCTAAAATCAAGGTTTTGAGAGCCAAATTTGCGTCAAAAAAACCTCAAAATAATGGTTTTAAGAGCCAAATTTTGTTTTAAAAAACCCCTCAAAATCGAGATTTTGAGCCAAATTTTTGTCAAAAAACCTCAAAATGAGAGTCACATTTCCGTTTACTTCAAAATAATCTTTTAAAAAATCCTCAAAATCATGATTTTGAGAGCCAAATTTTTGTCAAAAAAACCTCAATATCAGGGTTTTAAGAGCCAAATTTTCGTCAAAAAACCCTCAAAATCAAGGTTTTGAGAGGCAAATTTTCGTTAAAAACCCCTAAAAATGGGGGGCTTTGGGCCAAATATTTGTCAATAAACTTCAAAATCAAGGTTTTGCAAGCGAAATTTTCGTTAAAAACCCCTCAAAATCGAGGTTTTTAACCAAATTTTCGTCAAAAAACCTCAAAATCGAGATTTTAAGAGCCCAATTTTCGTAGAACCCTCAATATCAGGGTTTTAAGAGCCAAATTTTGTTTTAAAAACCCCCTCAAAATCGAGATTTTGAGCCAAATTTTTGTCAAAAAACCTCAACATAAAGGTTTTAAGAGTCAAATTTCCGTTTAAAAAAACTTCAAAATTAACTTTTAAAAAAACCTCAAAATCATGATTTTGAGAGCCAATTTTGCGTCAAAAAACCTCAATATCAGGGTTTTTGAGCCAAATTTTCGTCAAAAAACACCCTCAAAATCAAGGTTTTGAGAGCCAAATGTTCGTCAAAAAACTTCAAAGTTATGGTTTTGAGAGCCAAATTTTCGTCAAAAAACTTCTAAGTCATGGTTTTAAGAGCCAAATTTTCGTCAAAAAACTTCAAAGTCATGGTTTTAGGAGCCAAATTTTCGTTAAAAAACCCCTCAAAATTGAGGTTTTGAGCCAAATTTTCGTCACCCTCAATATCATGGTTTTAGGAGCCAAATTTTCGTCAAAAACCTCAAAATCAACATTCTGAGTGCAATTTCTTTTGTTAAAAACTTTAAGTCATTCCGTACACTTAAGTTTTGTCTCTGATATCTAGTCTGCCAGAAAAGTAAATCATAGGTTTAAAAAAAAGCAATGTAACAAAAAAACATCAATATTTTTATTAATAGCAAAAAATATTACAATATAGAAAAAAAGAAATGGAAAGACATAGTTTATTCTTCGACGGATTTGGGCCCATAGAGTAAGACGTAAGCGCAGTGCCAGTCGCCATGGCCGCCAGACAACTTTTTGATTTCCTCTTCCGAGACCGGAGTGACGACCTTATCGTCGCATTTGATCCACGACTTGAGCCGATCATGTTTGATCCAAGCGACATAATGACCGCTGTCCGAAGAGCGACCCATGTGTGTCAAAACCGCTCTCAGCGAATAATAACCAGAATTGTTGCTCCCCAAGTCCTCTTCAAAAGATTCAGGAACTTTTTCTTTTTTCTCAATCTTCTCCCTGATTGGATCAAGCCTAGTTTGAAGTTCACGACTGCACAATTCGTAGGCATCAAACTCAAACGGGAATTTAACATCTTTCAGTATTTTCGCATTCAAATTTCCTTTATTTTTGTAAAAAAATCGAATAAACTGAACAGTCAGATATGCAGGGAGACGTTTTATAGTCGATGTTTTTTCATAAACAGCATTCCTTCCTAAAGCATCCGATTGCTTAGTTATCTTCTCATTTAATTGTGATTTTATACCATTTACCATAAACTTGACATCTTGAGCTATAAAACAGCTCAAAGAAAGGAAATTTTCGTCGCTTATTTTAGGAGCTTCGTCACTTTCTGTGCATATAAATTTGGTTTCGAAGACTCCTGAGAAGTATTGGTTGATTAAATGTGTGGATTTCGTTTTGAAATCGGGTTTTTGAATGGACGGTAAAATTTGCTCCATCATTCGAACTAGCTCGGTCCAGCATTCGCTAGCGTCTTGCTGCATCCAGGTTCCACCTTTGGGATCTTTGATGGCGAACCGGGGGAAAATTTGATGGAGGACGATTACAAAGAGATCGGGAGTTGTGACTGCTTTGTTTTCCATTTCTTGGAAAAGATGCTTCATGGCAGAAGTGAGGGTTTCTCCGTTGAAACTTCCTTCCGTAGAACGTCCGTTGAAGTTTTTCAAAGCGTCTGCCAGCTCTGGGACAGTCTTGAGACATTGGAGGACAGCATTAAGATAGCAAGTGTTGCCCAAGTTGGCCAATCCGGACGGTAAATCGGACACTTTGGCGATCTCGTTTTCTGACATGTCTTCGATGAAATTTGTCTTCACGGGAGGTTCGATTGGCACGTTTTCATCACGTGTGCCCATCAAAAGCAAAGTAAGTCCATCCTTTAAATCGACATTCGACCAGGAATCAGTCACCGTCGTCCCTTTACAAATCACCTTTTGCCTTTCCTGAGAAACTCCTGTCAACTCGTAAATTTTCGCCTTAAAAACACTCGGATTTTCTACAGTATCGATTTCAATGTTTTTATAAAGTTCTTTGCCCCATTTCACGTTCACTTTATACGAAGGCATTTTCGATTATTTCACTAACTACAAAAGAACCGGCGAAAACAGATTTTTATTTTATTCACGATTAAGTGAAAAACCTGGACAAACATAACCTCTTCAAAATTACGAATCACGCGGAAGAGCAGGAACTGCTACTCCAATAACTGATCTAAAGAACTTGTCTGGAATACTTCAAAAATAACCACCTAGAACGCATTTTTGCAAATTTTTGACACTTCAGCTAATTAAACGTCTAAAAATTAGTAATATGCCGTCATCGGATATAAAAATGCAATGAATTAGAAATAACAAGCACTCTGGCACAAGGGCTTTTTAGACCTCTCCACAGGGGCGGACTGGGACCTTAGGGTGTGGGTGGGTTTTCAGTTAAGGGGGCGCAGAAAATTTTGACAGAAAATTGGCTCTTAGAAAAATATATTCAGCAAAAACAGAGGTTCCCAAACTTTTTCACAGTGCGCCCCTCTTTTAAACAAATTAAAACCTTTGCCCCCCTCCCCCCTTAAAGTTTTGAATGTCAACTTTGAGGTTTTTCAATGAAATTTGGGTTTTAAAATGTTGATTTTGAGGTTTTCTGACGAAAATTAGGCATTTATAAATGTTGATTTTGAGGTTTTTGACGAAAATTTGGCTTTGTAAATGTTGAATATGAGGTTTTTGGCCGAAAACTAGGCATCATAAATGTTGATTTTAAGGTTTTTTTTTTTACTAAAATTAGGTTTTACGAATGTTGATTTTGAGGTTTTTGACGAAAATTTGGCTTTTTAAATGTTGATTTTGAGGTTTTTCACGAAAATTTGGCTTTAAAAGGGATGATTTTGAGGTTTTTTGACGAAAATTAGGCTTTAAAAATGTTGATTTTGAGATTTTTCACGAAAGTTTGGCTTGTTGATTTCGAGGGTTTTTGACCAAAATTAGGCTTTTAGCGGATTTTTATTATCGTAATACATTTTTCTTTTTATTATTTATTAAATGTTGATTTTGAGGTTTTTTTTGACGAAAATTAGGCTTCACACATGTTGATTTCGAGGTTTTTACTTTTTTTTAACCAAAATTAGGCTTTACAAATGTTGATTTTGAGGTTTTTCACGAATTTTTGGGGATATTTGCACACAAAAAAAATCTTGAGCTTTCCCACACCCAACCCACCTGGGGACAGCTTATGCCCCCCTAGGGGGGCGCGCCTCCAGTTTGGGGGGACCCACTGAGCAAAAATAACGCTTAAAACCTGACCCGCGCTCTATGTATTCTCGGGGGGCTCGGGTGGGTTCTGTCCACCTGCGGGCCAGTCTGCCCCTGCCTCTCCATAAATATTAATCACGACATCTCCCACCACCGGCCCATCACTTACCCTACCAGCACACTCTCATCACCTCCCCTATGACTCTTTAACCTTCCCACACCAACACTTACTTCCCCACCTGTTGCACCCTCCCAGTAATAATTACATCCTAACTCTACCACTTACTCGCCCATAACCTCTCCTACCCTCCTGGACCCTTCCACCACCTCCCCTTAGCCACCTTATAATTCACTACAATTGATCCAGCATGATTTTGAGATACTCACTTGATAGACAAAGTACAAATTTGGTTTGTATCGCCGCTAAGTCTAACAAGATAATCGCCATCTTCTTTAAGCAAAGTTGCCGCTTGCTGATGGCTCATCGCTCCATGAAATTCATTTCCATAATGTTCCGGCTTCACATTTGACAAATCGACATCACATGTGACTCCATGAGGTTTCGGAGCTTCTTGTTGCAATTTATACACTAAAAAGATGATTTAAAATCAAGAAATGTGCAAAGAGCGAACTTACAATCTGGCTTCCAAATTGGACCGAACGGAGATTCCGGTGTTTTTGGAACACCTGCAAAAACAAAATTATAAAAATCACACAAAGCATGTAGGACTGGATGCTTCCCACCATAAGAAAATCTAAACCTAGGAGAGAAAATCTAAAATTAGAAGCCCTAAGAAGCCCAAATTGGCAATACTACCTGATGACCAACTTTTGAGGACTACAGGGTTGCCAGATTGGACAATTTAAGCAAATTGGGATAGTTTTAAAATAGCCCAATGCCTGAGCAGCTCAAATTGGCAAAACTGCCTAATGCCCAATATTTGAGGACTACAGGGTCTAATCTATCAATCCCAGCTGGTCGGGATTGAAAAGTAGGTTACTCGTCTATCAATAAACTAAAGTAAAGCACTATAAGTCATCCTAAAGTATCGACAGTTCCAAATTTCCTATTTTACACGCTAAACAGAGAGCAGGGACAGCCCTTCCCGTCAAAAAAGACAAAGAAACCTTTATCAGCACTCGATTGAAAATGGACATTTTGACCGAAATATCAAAGAAAAAATTCAAATTCGTTAAAAACATGTTTACCATTTAAAGACTGCGATAAGTCCATTTCACTACATAAAAACGATCAAAAGATTATGAAAAATAAAAATTAAATTTCTAGAAAGTATTCCGGATGCGAGGTTTCAATAATGCAGGTTATGTTTATTTTTTTATTCAAGGATCGCCTACCGGTTCTAGGGTTATTTTGTGTTAAAAGTTGCTTTTCCTGTTCAATAACCGTGACCGGTGCGTAACCTATGTCTATTATCAAATTTCAAAAAACTTGAAATTTGTCATTTTTTTGTACGTTGTCTATCTTGAAATAAACCATGGTTGTGAGGCAGTATAACGAAGAACTCGAGTATCTTGAGAAAATAAGCCCAGTGAGCTGGAGAATCAAGAAAGGATTTCAGCCCAATATGAATGTATGATGCAATTTAAAGTTTTGCTGTCTTTTTGTAATGTGTTTTTAAGGTCGAAGGTATATTCTATGTGAACAACCATCTTGAAAAGTTGATGTTGGATGAGCTTAAAAACGCTTGCAGGCCAGGTATGGTCGGCGGGTTTCTACCAGGCGTGAAGCAGATCGCCAATGTCGCCGCTTTACCTGGGATTGTCGGTCGTTCAGTTGGCTTACCTGATGTCCATGCTGGATATGGTTTTGCGATAGGTAAGCATTGGAAATAGCAATGCTCTGTATTAGGGGCGGACTGGCCCGGGAGGGGGGTGGACAGATCAACCAAATTTTCGTCAAAAACCTCAAAATCAACATTATTAAAGCTTAATTTTGGTCAAAAAACCTCGAAATCAACATGTATGAAGCCTTATTTTCGTCCAAAAACCTCAAAATCAACATTTAAAAAGCCTAATTTTGGTCAAAAAACCGCAAAATCAACATTAATGCCTAATTTTCGTCAAAAAACCTCAAAATTAACTGTAATATAAAGTTTATAAAGCCAATTTTTCGTCAAAAACCTCTAAATCAACATTTATGAAGCCTAATTTTCGTCCAAAAACCTCAAAATTAACTGTAATATAAAATTTATAAAGCCAATTTTTCGTCAAAAACCTCAAAATCAACATTTATGATGCCTAATTTTCGTCAAAAAACCTCAAAATCAACATTTTTAAAGCTTAATTTTGGTCAAAAAACCTCGAAATCAACATTTATGAAGCCTAATTTTCGTCCAAAAACCTCAAAATCAACATCTAAAAAGCCTAATTTTGGTCAAAAAACCTCTAAATCAACATTTATGACGCCTAATTTTCGTCAAAACCCTCAAAATCAACATTTAAGATGCCTAAATTTCGTCCAAAAACCTCAAAATCAACATTCATAAAGCCAAATTTTCGTCAAAAACCTCGAAAACAACATTTATAATTGCCTAATTTTTGTCAAAAAACCTCAAAATCGACTTTTAATTGACAATTTTTTGTCAAAAACCTCAAAATCATGATTATAAGAGCAAATATTTTTGTCAAAAAATCTCAAAATCAACGTTTTAAGTGCAATTTCTTTTGTCAAAAACCTCAAAATCAACATTTTGAAACCCAAATTTCATTCAAAAACCTCAAAGTTAACATTCAAAACTTTGAGGGGGGAGGGGGGCAAAGGTTTTAATTTCTTAAAAAGGGGGGCGCACTGTGAAAAAGTTTGGAAACCTCTGTTTTTGCGTAATATATTTTTCTAAAAGCCAATTTTCTGTTAAAATCCCCCCCCCCACCCTCATTCCGGGTGCTCCCTTAACTGAAAACCCACCCACACCCTAAGGTCCCAGTCCGCCCTTGCTTTGTATGTTGTATTCATCTTTACTTATATAAATGACATTACAGGGAATATGGCTGCTTTTGATATGAACGATCCAAAATCGATTGTTTCTCCTGGAGGGGTCGGTTTTGATATAAACTGTGGCGTGCGACTTTTGAGGACGAATTTATCAGAAAAAGATGTCGCACCTGTCAAAGAACAACTGGCACAAAGTCTTTTTGACCATATTCCTGTTGGTGTTGGGTCAAAAGGTATCATCCCGATGACAGCACGGGATATGGAAGAAGCATTGGAGATGGGTATGGACTGGTCGCTAAGAGAAGGATATGTTTGGTCTGAAGACAAAGAACATTGTGAAGAATATGGGCGTATGTTGAATGCCGATCCTAGTAAAGTTAGCATGAGGGCCAAAAAACGTGGACTTCCTCAGGTAAAGATTGATTCTGTTTTGAATATTTGATTTCACATTTCTTTTTCAGCTGGGTACGTTAGGTGCTGGAAACCACTATGCTGAAATCCAAGTTGTTGATGAAATCTATGATAAATGGGCTGCCAGCAAAATGGGTATTGAATTCAAAGGCCAAATTTGCGTCATGATCCATTCGGGGTCGAGAGGGTTTGGACATCAGGTTGCTACAGGTACATTGACAGTATTTTGGTTGTAGTTTAGGGGTATTGATGGGGGTAAGTTGAAGTTGTGAGGGGTAAGTTTGGTGGGGAGGGGTTGTGAACGGTAAGTTGGTGCTTAGTGAGGGGTAAGTTTGGGGGGTGAGGGCTAAGTTTGAGGGTGAGGGGGTAAGTTGGGGGTAGTGAGGGGTAAGTTGGGGGTAGTGAGGGGTAAGTTGGGGGTAGTGTGGGGTAAGTTGGGGGTAGTGAGGGGGGTAAGTTGGGGGGTAGAAATGGGTAAGTTGGGTCTTAGTGAGGGGTAAGTGGGGTTTTAATTTTTTTTTAATTTGGTGGTAGTGAGGAGTAAGTTGGGAGGGGGGTGTGAATGGGTAAGTTGAGGCTTAGTGAGGGGTAATTGTGTAGTAAAGTAGGCTTTATGAGGGGTAAGTTGGGGGGGGTAGTGAAGGGTAAGTTTGGGGTAGTGAAGGGTAAGTTGGGGGGGGTAGTGAAGGGTAAGTTGGGGGTAGTGAAGGGTAAGTTGGTGGGGGTAGTGAAGGGTAAGTTGGTGGGGGTAGTGAAGGGTAAGTTGGTGGGGGTAGTGAAGGGTAAGTTGGTGGGGGTAGTGAAGGGTAAGTTGGTGGGGGGTAGTGAAGGGTAAGTTGGGTGGGGGTAGTGAAGGGTAAGTTGGTGGGGGTAGTGAAGGGTAAGTTGGTGGGGGTAGTGAAGGGTAAGTTGGTGGGGGTAGTGAAGGGTAAGTTGGTGGGGGTAGTGAAGGGTAAGTTGGTGGGGTTAGTGAAGGGTAAGTTGGTGGGGTTAGTGAAGGGTAAGTTGGTGGGGTTAGTGAAGGGTAAGTTGGTGGGGGTAGTGAAGGGTAAGTTAGTGGGGGTTAGTGAAGGGTAAGTTGGTGGGGTAGTGAAGGGTAAGTTGGTGGGGGTAGTGAAGGGTAAGTTGGTGGGGGTAGTGAAGGGTAAGTTGGTGGGGGTAGTAAAGGGTAAGTTGGTGGTGGTAGTAAAGGGTAAGTTAGGGGGTAGTGATGGGTAAGTTGGGGGAGTGTGCGGGGTAAGTTGGGGGGTAGTGATGGGTAAGTTGGGGGTATGTGATGGGTAAGTTGGGGGTAGTGAGGGGTAAGTTGGGGGGTAGTGATGGGTAAGTTGGGGGTAGTGAGGGGTAAGTTGGGGGTAGTGATGGGTAATTTGGGGGGTAGTGAGGGGTAAGTTGTAGAAAAGTGGTAAAATGGAGGTAGTGAGGGGTAATTTGGTGGTAGTCAGGAGTAAGTTTTGGGGGGTAGTAATGGGTAAGTTGGGGCTTAGTGAGGGGTTTGTGGGGCGTAGTAAAGTTGACTTAATGAGGGGTAAGTTGGGGCTTAGTGAGGGGCAAGTTGGTGGTAGTGAGGGGTTTGTGTAGTCAAGTAGGCTTAATGAGGGGTAATTGCGGGGGGGTAATGAGGGGTAAGTTGGGGGTAGTGAAGGGTTAGTGAGGGGTAAGTTGGTGCCTGGGGGTAGTTAAAATGAGTCAGTTATAATGAGGGGTAAGTTGGGTTTTTTTCCGCGGGTGGAGAGTTATCGTATGTTTTGATTTTTAGCCTCTGAGCTACAAAATCCCCCCTGCGTATTTATTCTTTTCTATTCAAAAAGCTCCCCCATATCTCCTATCATTAACATCCCACTAATTTGTCATCATGAAATTCAGATGCTCTGGTTGCCATGGAAAAAGCGATGAAACGTGACCAAATAGAAACAAACGATCGTCAGTTGGCATGTGCCAGAATCAATTCACCAGAAGGTCAGGATTACCTCAAAGGTATGGCTGCGGCTGCTAATTTCGCTTGGGTCAACAGAAGCTCGATGACCTTCCTAAGTCGACAGGTTTGTACTGAATAATATTCCATTGATTCAATTAATTACTTTTTTTAGGCTTTTGCTAAACAATTTAACATGTCACCTGACGATTTAGACATGCACGTTATTTACGACGTGTCGCACAATATCGCTAAAACAGAAGAGCATTTTGTCGACGGTAAACTAAAAACTCTTTTGGTTCATCGAAAGGGTTCGACCAGAGCTTTCCCTCCTCACCACCCTTTGATTCCTGTCGATTATCAACTGACCGGCCAGCCGGTTCTGATCGGAGGTACCATGGGGACTTGCAGTTATGTATTAACTGGAACTGAAACTGGAATGAAAGAAACCTTTGGTTCCACATGCCATGGCGCTGGAAGAGCCTTATCAAGAGCAAAATCAAGACGAAATCTTGACTACACCGACGTACTCGCTGCTTTAGAACAAAAAGGAATCTCCATCAGAGTCGCATCACCCAAACTAGTCATGGAAGAAGCTCCCGAATCATACAAAAACGTCACAGACGTCGTAGACACATGTCATGCTGCCGGAATCAGCAATAAAGCCATCAAATTAAGACCAATCGCTGTCATTAAAGGTTAAAATAACTTAATTCTGTGATAATTTATTAAATTCATAACATAAACGGTTTTTTCCATAAGCTTTTTCTTTTTTTCCCACTAAAGAATGTTATGATTTGTGTTTTCGATGAACCATAATGCCGAATGAACTGGAAAATTGCATATTAATGGGTTCTTGCAGTGGTCAATATCGCTGTAGCATATCATTCTAAAAAAAAGTCATATTTTTATCGAAATTGACATTTTTACTTTGTTTTGACCCCTCTTGATTTGAGCTCTCGATAATAACGATGACCTTGGGTCGGATGGATTCCTGATTCTTTCATACCAAACATGAACAAAGTCGCACTCAATATATTTTGTGCGAAAACAATAGGAGAGCGATTATGCAAAAAGTTGACTTCTTTGTATTTAAGTTCGGTTTCATGCTCAAAATTGGGTGAAAACATATGGCTTTCTTGAATTGCCCTGAAATTATCTTGTATTGAAAAATTAGGCAAATCGTGGGGAAAAAAATGAAAAAGGAAATGGTTTTTAATGCCTAGAGTTCAAGGAGGTCAATTTTCTGTTTTTCTACTAGTTCGTTGCCATGCAGGGACGAAAATTTGGCTTGTTGATTTCGAGGTTTTTTTGGCCAAAATTAGGCTTTTAAATGTTGATTTCGAGCTTTTATTTACTTACGAAAAGTAGGCTTTACAAATGTTGATTTTGAGGTTTTTGACGAAAATTGGGCTTTTAAATCTTGATTTTGAGGTTTTTTGACGGAAATTAGGCTTCACACATGTTGATTTCGAGCTTTTATTTACTTTTTTTTTTTAACGAAAATTAGGCTTTACAAATGTTGATTTTGAGGTTTTTGGACGAAAATTTGGCTTGTTGATTTCAAGGTTTTTTTTGTTTTTTTTGACCAAAATTAGGCTTTTTAAATGTTGATTTTGAGGTTTTTGGACGAAAATTAGGCTTTTTAAATGTTGAGTTTGAAGTTTTTTGACGAAAATTAGGCTTTACAAATGTTGATTTTGAGATTTTCGGCGAAAAAAAGGCTTTTAAAACTTTTATTTTGATGTTTATGTAAAAAAAATTGAAACCTTGATTTTGAGGTTTTTGACGGAAAATTCTCTTAAAACTTTGATTTTGAGTTTTTTAGACGAAAATTAGGCTCTTCAAATGTTGATTTTGAGGGTTTTGAAGAAAAATTGGCTCTTAAAATGTCAATTTTAAGGTTTTTGACGAAAAAATAAGGCTTTTAAAACTTTGATTTTGAGGATTTTTGAAGAAAAAGAAAAACTAAATTTTTGGTTGATATTTGAAGAAGAAAAAAAAAGAGGGCCTGTCTAGGGGATGCGCCCGGTGGGCCGAAAACAGCCGATCCTCCCCTGTTGCCATGGTAACCTTCAAACAAGATGATGATTGGCAATTTACCAATGAGGAATATCTCCTAAGAAAAATAATTCTGGAAGGTCCACAACCGGATTCCTGATAGCCATCGCTTTATACGAAGTCTAAAAAAACATTAAAAATATATTTCATCATTATTTTTTACCGGAAATCGTCCAGCAACATGAAGAGCGATGAATCCAGCATACGAAGATCCAAAAATAAGACATTTCTCATTATCGAGCTGCTCAGGATATTTATAAAGAACTCTTTGTGCTATATTGTGGACATCAGCCACATCAGTTATTCCCACATTTCCTGATAGAAAATTCACAGATTTTTGTCCTGCGCCGATCGAACCGCGATAGTTGACCAAAACCATTCCAAATCCTAAATTCATAAGAAAGATTTAAAAAAAAATTAAATTTACCTAAAGCGGCGAAAAAATTGGCGATAACATTGTATGAGTTGGTAAAAGAAGACTGTGGCCCGCTATGTGGCCATACTATAAATGGAGCATTTACTTCTTCCTTGGGGCCATAATATAGTGCCGACATCATCTCTAGGAAGAATTTTAATTATTTTTGTTTAATTTGAGTTACGAGGTGAGATTTCTTTTTGATCTTTCGGCCTTATATTGATGACGTCGACGATATAAGACTCAATAGCTATCGATGAAGGTTCAATTGTCGACCATTGGAATTCTCCTTGGATGTAATGTCCGATTATTAAAGCGCTCCTTCTGTTCATATTCGATCTCCAACATAAAACATAATTATTTTTCACGTCGAACACCCCTTGGCTGAATGTTTCATCGTCCGCTTTATATGTGATATCCTTTATTTTATGAGTGACTAAAATTATGGATGGAACTCAAGCCTTAAAGTTGATACTACTTGTGTCTATAAGGAATGTTCTCTCGCTCGTTAGTTGAGGAGTCGATAAAATAATCGTTTTATTGTCATCAAGCCAGCAGTTTGTTAATTCTGTATTGTATAAGCCATAAAACTTGAAGTCTTCTATCTCAATGTAATCTTGAACGATATCGACCACGGTTTCGATCTACAGAAACATCTTTGTAGGACCTAATTTACTGACCAGAGAAAAAACGTACTAGCGGACAAACTACTGATGCGAAATGTTGATTTCGAGGTTTTTTGACGAAAATTAGGCTTCATAAATGTTGATTTCGAGGTTTTTTGATCAAAATTAGGCTTTAAAAATGTTGATTTTTGAGGTTTTTGACGAATTTTTGGGGATATTTGCACAAAAAAAAAAATCTTGAGCTTTCTCACACCCCCCTGGGGACAGCTTAAGCCCCCCCTTTTGGGAGCCACATTGAGGAAAATAACGCAAAAGAAGAAGAAGAAAAAGACTGACCTGGGGGGCGCGCCTCTACGTATTCACGTTCTGTCCACGGGCAGTCCGCCCCTGTCCCTGCCAAATTTCAGCCCGGTCGCATCAGTAGTTTGTCCGGTAGTACATTTTTTCTCGGGTCAGTAAATTAGAAACGTCCATCTTTGTAGATGGGACCCTTTCTATGTACATACAATATTGGTTTTCCAATAGAGTTTTATAAGTCTGACAGCACCATGATGGGTGACATCGTTGTCTCTTTCGAGCCATATCAAATACTCGCCGTTGTTTGAAAATCGTGGCTTCCAACATACAATGATCTTTGAAATTTTTCCTAAAATATTTATTTCGATTTTTTGATCGAAAAGGTAGTTACTAAAATGGCAAAAGTCGTCGAATGTGATAAATCCAGGAGTAACCACCGAGGCAATATCGCCGATGTCGGCACGTGTTCTGATGTCATGCTACGCATACGATTCCACCACTCGGACGCCCAGACTGCTTTGACCGAGGGAAATTCTGTTTGGTGTATTTCGACCACGTGGACAGTTTTTGATTCTAAGCTAAAAACGGCGATCGTCGGGGATAACTTTTGTACCATCGTGCTCGTCCAGACTTCCGTGTAGTTGGATTCTGATGTCTAACTTTTAAATAGTCAAGCATTTTTTTGAATAAGGAAACGAGTATAATAAATTTTCTGATGGTGACATCCTTCCATCGCAGCATTTACTGAATATCCTTTTTAAAAGATTTTCTTCCGATCTCTTTCGTTCGACAACAAATAATATTTTGTCCTCTTTTTGTGTCCATTCCAAGCATCCAAATGAGTCTTATGCAAAAAAAATATTGATCTGAAAAGAGAGAAATACTCGTCTATGAATAGGTATGATGGGTGAGGGGGGTGGAGGGAGGATGTAGGAGGTGATGGATGAGTAGGGGGATGGTCTAGGTGGTGGTGATGAGTGAGTGAGATCTAGGAAAGAGGCGGATCCGGG